>CAUYRT010090558.1:0-17421 GCA_963574885.1 Lepilemur ruficaudatus | reverse complement strand
AGGGATGGAACATCTGAGGGGCATAGAGTGTAGTCTAGAGGGAAAGTTCAGAGCTCAAGGGAAAAAAAGACCTGCTCCACACAACCTTGGTCCAGAGACTTCTGCCAAGTCAGGCAGTTGGGGCAGATACAGGGGTGGAGCTGCAGCCTGTAATCAGAACTGACGGCCGTAAACTAATTTTAAACTCAGCTAGCCTTGGGAATTAGAAAGCATGCCGTCTAGGGAGCTGGAATGGGCCTGAAC
This sequence comes from Lepilemur ruficaudatus, assembly GCA_963574885.1. Taxonomy (NCBI): domain Eukaryota; kingdom Metazoa; phylum Chordata; class Mammalia; order Primates; family Lepilemuridae; genus Lepilemur; species Lepilemur ruficaudatus. The sequence continues at coordinate 17,178 of CAUYRT010090558.1, read as the reverse complement.
TTAGAAGAAAAGTGAGGCCAGAATTGGCTTAGTTGCATACTTCTGTGTGCTAGGGTCTGAGCTTGGCTTTCTTTTAAAAAATGTATTTGGAAATAATCTGAAAAATTACAGAAAAAAGTACAGAAATAAGAATATGCAAAGAACACCCTCTGTCCTTTACTTATAATCACCTATTGCTAATGTTTTATCCCATTTGATTTATCATTTGTGTTTTCTCGTTTATACATACACATGTATGCATGCGTATACATATATGACTTTTGGAATCATTTGAATGTATGGTACACGCATCTTGTCCCTTCTAAATATTTTGTGTGTATTTCCTAAAAACAGATACATTCTCTTATATAACCACAAGAAAGTTTTCAAGTTAAACAAATTTAACATTGACACACTATTTTAACCTAATTTACCATTCATGTTCAGATTTGTCAATTGGCCCAATAATTTCCTTTGTGACATTTCTTTTCTCTCTCTCTCTCTCTCTCTGTGTGTGTGTGTGTGTGTGTGTGTGTGTGTAGGATTTAGGTGTTTTATCTTTTAAATTTCTTTTCATCTAAAATATTTCCACTGCCTTTGCCTTTTATTACATTTTTGAAGAATACAGCCTTCCATCTCCCATTTTAAATGCCTAATCTTATTAGATCCCTGGCCAGAGCACTCATAATACTGCAGAGTGATGCTGTGTTCTTCTCAGGCTATCACATGCTGCCCATCTGCCCCTCTTTGTTGATGTTAATTTCGATAACCCAATGGAGGTGTTGTGCAGGTTCTTTACTGTATAATTACGAAGTTTCCCTTGGAACTGATGGTAAGTGGGAAGACAGTTTAAGACCTGCAGATATCCTGCTTCTCATAAAAAAATTTCCCTGGATTTAGCCTTAGCTGATGACTCTTGCCTGATCAGTCTTACTCTGATGGCTGCAAAATGTGGACTTCATGACTCTGGCACTCGGTTGGCATTCGCCAGAGCGCACCTGTTCTGCTGCGAGCCGGACAGCCTTCCCTCCTTTCCCCGTCCGTCTGCTTGTCATCAGTGTGGATTCATGGATTCCTGTGTTTTCAGTGGTTTATTATTTATTACCATCCTTAATTAGACTGGTATTTTAAATTGTTCCTGATTAGGCCAGTAGGAGCTCTTTCATGATGGCTTCTGTGTCCTTCATGACATTCCCTCATGACTTTTTGTTTGTTTTGAGCACTTCCTTACTTTCTGGAATAACAAGATACTTCAGGCTGACCTTGTGCCTGCCCTGCTCCAGCTCTGGAATCACTCATTTCTCCAACAAGTCCTTTTTTCTTTTTCTGGGAAATGGTAATAGAAACCAAATATCTAAGTATCAGATATCTCATTGTTACTGGTGTATTTTTTGCTTATAGGCCCTTTTAGTGGATAGTGCTAGGTAATATTTGCATATTGACACATACGTACATTCACATGTACACATTCATGCACAGATGTGTGTATATTTTATCATGAGTTTACCTTGGAACCTTCAGTTTCCATCTATCCCCAAAACTTTCTTTCCTGTCTTCTTCCTTTCCATATTTCTTCCAGAGGGAGAACCTTGGCTCCCAAGAACATCTGTGCATTTACTCCTTTGCTCAGTGCTCTGATACATCTCAAAGAGATTCAGGATTGCTTTGCCCATAACACGGCAGAAAGCAAGCCTGTCAAAAAGAGCTTGAGATTTGTTTGCTGCTCCTCCTGCCCCAACCCTGTGCAGAACTGAGTGTATTGTGTCGAATTCTGTGTGCTGCAAATGTTATCTGATTACTTTTTTCTCCCTTGCACCTTCAGCAAGTGTGCGTGTGTTCATTTAACATCCAGGTGAGTGGATTCTGTCTGCTTTCAGTTTTCAGCTCTCCCTTCCTATCTCCGTAAATTTTACTTTTTCGTATATATATATATATATATATATGATATGCTTCCAAATGTGGAAATTATGCAAAAAGCCGTACTCTGAGAAGTATCACCCTCCGCCTTATCCCTTCTACCCTGACACTTGCCCACTCTACCAGCCAGTACTTCCCTATATAGAAAAAACAGCTTCATTGTTGTCTGGTCAGTTTGTCCCGTGTTTCTTTTTGTATAGACAAGCAGATTTATATTTCTTTCTTACAGAAAAGGAAGCATGCTATAGGTTGAGTTAGGCTTTTTAAGTGTCTAAATCACACTTACCTTCTGAATCTCACATACTTGGTGGTGGTGTTCCCATTTTACTGATGAGGAAACTGAGGCTTCTCATTTGTACTGTTGCAACTAGTTATCTTGTTGTTAAATGACCCGTTTTCTGCGCTTTGTAGCTTGGATGAAGCTGAGTAAGATGTACCAAATCACAAAACTGGCAGATAGTGGTGTATATTTCTTAGTACATGCAATTACTGCCACACAAACCCAAAATCCTGGCTCTAGGAAGACAACCTCTTCCTCTGGTTTTTAGGGCTACATTGTCTTTTTAGACTGGAATTTGCAGTGTCCTTAGTGTATCACACAGGGTTTATATCAGGCTGGGAGGGGTTTTGTTTTGGTTTCCTAATTTGGCTAAAATTCGTATAACATAAAATTAATCATTTTAAAGAGGTACTTACTACATTCATGATGTTATACAACCCTCTAGCTCTATCTAGTTCCAAAACATTTTCTTTATCTCCATAGGAGACCCTGTACCCATTAAGTAGTCATTCAACTCGCCTCCCCTCCCCCAGCCCCTAGCAACCACTGATCTACTTTCTGTCTCCATAGATTTATCTAGTTTTGGATATTGGGTATAAATGATACAATATACAACTTTGTCTAACTTCTTCTACTTGGCCTGATGTTTTCAGGGTTCATCCGCACTGTAGCATGTATCAGTACTGCATTCCTTTTTATAGCTGAATAATATTCCAATGGATATATCACATTTTTGAATCCATTTGACCACTGATGGACATCTGGGAGGGTTTTGAGTGAAGCTGGGGACAAGAGTGGCTTGTACCCTGTCCTGTGCTGTTTCCTAGCCATGTGACCTTGGACAAGCTTCTAGACTGGCTTGTGTTTCGGCTTTCTCCTTTGTTAAATGGAGATGATAATAATATCTAACTCTTCAAGTGGTTAAAAGGGTTGAATGAGATAATGCATGAAAAAAACTCATAGTGTAGTAGCCGGCAAATAGTGGGCCCTCGATGACCCGTAGCTGTTCTCCTGGAGGACTGTACGAGGGAAGGGGTTGGGGAGGGAGAGAATACAAATTTGTGTTAAAGCCTGTGTTTTAGTATGTGTTTGTTCTGTTGTAGCTGCTCAAACCTTCAAGCTTTGTTTCTTTTCTTTTTTTTTAAAGGCATATCTCTTTTCTCTGCTTTGTGGCTTGGTGTTTTTGCTCCCCCCACCCCGTCCCTGAACACGGAATTTCACATTTTAGAAGCAATTCACTAGACAGAATGTCTGTAGTGGAATGTTACATAATTCACATTTAGATTTGAAGAGCTCATTATAAAAAACCTGACACACTTCAGGAATATTAAATTACTGCAGATTGTGTGGAGCAAAGAAACATTATTGAAGCATTTCAAAATTCTAGGCAAGCCTGAATTTAACTGATAGTGTTTCACAGCTTTTACTGGGGAAAATGATTTGAGTTGTCACATGGTTTTTGGCCCTGGAGGACTTTAATCTCCTTAATTACAAAGAAATGAATTCCCTAAATAATTTGGAGTTACTTCACAGCACTTGGTCAACCTCTGGCTTTTGGAAAATTAAAGGGGATGCCAGGGTCCACACCGTGGCATTATACAGTCTCTCTGTGCTGCAGCTCCCTTATCTAAGTTTTTATTCAAAATGGTGCTCGTTTCCTTTCATTACTGATGTAGGGATGTACTTCAGAAATTCACGAGTGATGCTCGTAATACTTGAACACAATCACATTTTGGCGAACAAGTGACTTTGGAAATAGAAATAAGGAGAGGTGCTATAAGGTGGTTTATAAAGTTAAAGGGTTGAAAATGGCCCAAATCCATTCCAGTCTTCTGCACTGACTTTTAAGAATCCTTGAAAATGTATAAAATCCATGTTTCAGATCCTTTCTCTAGTTATGGATGAGGTACCTACTGTGTGCAAGACCAGCATGATGGAAAGATCTTAGGTTCCACCACTTCCTGCAGTTTGTCATCAGAGAGAAGATCTAACCTGTCTCAATTTTCTCTTTTGTCAAGGGGAGGTAGTAATATGGACTTGGGGTCACATAGTAACCACATGTCCTTGAGCAAGTAACGCAGGAAACTGTGCCTAATATTTACTAAGTGCTTGCCAGGGGGTGTGCCCCTCTTCCAATCACGTTAACGTGTGTGATCACACTTCATTTGCACGGTAGCAGCATGAAGTTGGCACTATTATCCCCATTGTACAGATGAAGAAACTGAGGCAAAGAGAGGTTGATTAGTAACTTTCTGAATATCACCTGCTTGTAAGTGGCTGTAACTATGAATTTGGCCAAAAATCAAATCATAAGTACAGGGAGAGATTCTGTTTTACTAGAGAGATCAGACAATATTTGTGCCTCAGATATCTTTGAACTGAACCTTGAAGAGCAGTAGAATGTCAAGGTTGACTTGAGAAGGGAGATTCCATAGAAAGATACTAGCGTGAGGGAAAATGGGTACATGAAAAAGTACATCACCTCCCTACTAGACCTGTGCTGCCTTTGTTGGTTTGGTTGTCTATTTCAAGCTGCCTTCTTTTGGCACATGCTGATCCTTCTGCTGGAAACAACCATTCATTCATTCATTCATTCAGTGTATATTTATTGAGAACCTGTTAGTCCTTTCCCTTATCATCCATTTGACAGAAGCACCATTCTTCAAGATGCCACCGGTAGGGCTTATCCTTTGTGAAGCTTTATTGTCTCTTCCAAGCAAAGGTAAATTGCTCCTTTGTGCCCAGCATGTCTGGTATTTATGCCTGTTTTAGTTTTGATCACATATATGTATTGCAGTCCCTTACGTGACTGATACCTGTGCTAGACTGAGCTTCACTGAGGACAGGAATCAGGCTCTGACTGTGTACTCTTGGCCAGCATGGTTAAGCAGTAAATATCTGACACGAATATTTGCACCTGGCCCGTGGTAGGTTCTTAGTAAATATTTGTTGGAATAAAATGATAAATACTATTAATAAAATTACTTGTGTCCATTTAAGACCAGGTTTTGTGCCTCTATCATCTCCCGTGGGATGTTGTCTTTGGGAGGAGGGGTTGAGAGGGGTGTGGGGGCTGGTGGCGTGGTGCAGATAGAGGGGACAGAGGTAGCAGGAGAAGTTCTCATTTTCTACATATGGTTTCGTGGACCCCATTCTATAAAGATAATTTTCTGTTTTCCTTAGTTGCAGCCTTAGATCCTGTAGCTCAAGTACTTTGATTCGGAGCCAGTGTCTTTAAAAAAAAAAAAAAAGCTAGCATATATATACAAAACCAAAAGTCAAATACCTTTGGATAAGGTGGGAATTTCTCTTATTTAAGCCTTACTATAATTTTATGTGGCTTTTATATTATACTTTCTAGTTTAAGATTAACTAAATTGTCATGATTAAAAGGTTTGAGTTGTTATTCTTTCTGAGCTGAAACTGGCATTTGAGGTCAGTCCTTTTAAACTAAACAGTTCTAGATCTGTGAGATGAGCTAAGAATCGGCTGCGTAATTTGAAGACTCATTTCGAGTAGCTTTTTCTTAATATTTTTTAAATGTGGATGACTGGTGAAATGTTTACTTTTAATGGAACTCTCAGATGTAACTATCAGATAACGAAAGATAGTCACTGGGAAAGACTGTTGACCTGACAAAGGGAATACTGTACATTAATTCAATTTAAATGAGATCCAGTGAGATAATGTGTGTGAAGCAGTAGCTGAAGGTATAGTATATGGTAAAGGCATAGTAAATACTCGCTGTGATTGAGGTGCTTCTGTTATCATCATTATCATTATTCTCTTCCTGGCACAGTGTCTGAATTTAATAGTACCTGGTACTGTGCAATGCATATTTATTAGAGGATGAATGAATGGAATGTGCGTCTGCCTGTTTCTTTTCTTTCTCTCCCCACATTAAATGCTTGTCTGCTCTTATAGCTGGAGGAAAAGCTGACATAAAAATTGGCTTGCTGGAAAGTTTCTCAGCCCCATTTGTCACCTTACCCTTGGAGCCCACTTGTATGTCAACTCCGTGTCCCCTCTGCTGCCTGCCAGTGAGGGACAGACCACAGGTCACTTCCCTATGATCTGCTTTAGCTGCCAAGGCTCTGATCAAGCTTGGCTGATGGATGGGTGCCCTGCTGTTGGAAATGTCTCCGTGGGGCTGTTCGGGATATGCCTTTGCTATATTTTCTGGGTGGCAGCTAGTGCTTGAAAATAAGAAACATAGAAAACAAAGACTTGGGTTTTGCCCCTCTTGAAAATCCAGACTTTAAAAGATCTATTTTGAGTTATCTATTTCGAGAAACAGTTTTGCAGATAAGCTTCTCATTCCCTTTGCTGTATAAACCCTGTCAATGGCTTCATGAAATCATATGAATGGCTTGTGCACAAGGACCAAGCTTTTCTTGTTTTTGTATGTTTGCCAGTTCATTTTTTTGTTGTTATTGTTGCTAATTTCTGTTTAACTTCGTAAGGGTGATAATTCTAAATGTTCTCTTGCCTTGATTTGCAGCACTCGAAAAGAGTGAATGAAATGTGCAGCTGGGGGTGTCGTTTCTGAAGGGAGGAGTCTTTCTCTCGGAGAGGAGTCCTCAATGAGCCTGGCCGCGGCCCGGGATCTGTGTGAAGTGGACTAAGGATTAAGTAGGATGTCAACTGAGACAGAACTTCAAGTAGCTGTGAAAACCAGCGCCAAGAAAGACTCCAGAAAGAAAGGTAGGGCTGAATCTGTTTCCTCTTAATGCCTACTTTTCTGTACAGGAATGAGTTTTTAAATCTCTGGGATGTCAAGAAGTATCTTGATGATTACATGTATTTTTTAATAGTTATTTGGTGGTTTTTTAATACTCGTGATATTTTAATGGCTATCCATTATTCTCCAGGTAACACCCAAAATTCTTTTCATAATGTACAAAGCCTTTCTGGATATGCCTTCTACCCTCCCTCTAGCAACATCTCTGCCTACCACCACCTCCCCCACAATTTACCCTCCAGGCCTGCAGACCAGTATGTGTCATGGTCCATGGAAAAATTGTCTTCAATGAAACTTAGGAAACGGTGGGGTGGAGGTGCACAACAGGAGGTGTTGGGCAAGGGAGTGAAGCTTCATCTGTATTTACAGCCGCTCCCCTCCCCGTAACTTGCATCAACACCTGAGCTCCACCTCTCCCCTCGTCCCCTGCCCCTGTCCATGGAAAAATTATCTTCCTGTCCATGGTGCCAAAAAGGTTGGGGGCCGCTGCTCCAGGCATTCTACTTTAGTTCATCTTTGCATATACCAGTGATTCTCAAACTCCAGCAGCATGAGTAGCACCTGGAGGGCTTGCTGAAGGACAGGTTGCTGAGCCCAGTCTTGGAGTTTCTGATTCAGTACATGTGGGCTGGGACCCCGGACTTTGCATTTATAATAAGTTCCCAGGTGTTGCTGATACTTCTGGTCTGGAGACCACACTTTGAGAACCACTGGCTTTCATCCTGAAAGCCTTTCATTCTTCATTTTTTTCTAGACTGACTCCTGCTATTCACCAGATTTGAGTATAGTGAAGCCTCCTGGGGAGCTTTTCCTTATTCTCAAATTGGGGTCACTATGTGACCTTGTTTGTTTCCTTAGCACTTTGTTAGTATTTCACCTTATTAAAAATGTCGTACGTAAGCTCCTTCAGAGCTGGACATCTTGTTCACCTTCGAATTCCCAACACTTAGAAAGTGCTTGACAGAGATGGGGCACAGAGATGTCTGGCAATGAAGACCAGCATGCATAGTGTGATAATAAAGTAATTCTGTGACTTTTCCTATTTTCTGAAGAATTTGGTCCCATAGCTTAAGACCATGCCTTTCATGGTCCTAAGTTCATCCCCCTGTTGTGCTTAGATATAAGCAACTTCTTGCTCTGTGTGTGTGTGTGTGTGTGTGTGTGTGTGGGCGTCTTTGTCCTGTGGTTTCAGTTCTTTCCCTTCCTTGTTTTCGATGCTGCATGGAAGCAGATTAGCAGAGCTCTCTTTGAGATCTTGAAATCTGTCAATATAGGATTGCAAACCAGGAAGCCATTGGCTGCTTTGTAGAGGCAGAGATTTGCTTGAGACATCGCTATGCCTGCCCAGTTATGTTTTGTGATGGCATTTGTCTGACACCCTATATGAATCAAGTGATATAAACGTAATACATATGTAGCCCTTGGACAGCCAAAACCTCTGGAATGACTATAAATTTAGCTTTTGCTTTTGATGTCTATTTGAAGCACAAATATTTTTGAGGCAGTCTGTTTTGTTCCCTAAAAGTTAATGTAAACCTTGTTTTTTATGCATCGTAGTCTAAGAATAGTAAAAGGAAAGCAAGTGGGTGAGAGAGCAAGTCTTAGGAGAACTGCTCTGTGGGAAAAAAGAGATTGTGGAGCCCAGTATATGTACTAGAATTCAAATGCTTTTGTAGTGGAAACTGACAAGTTATATTTTTGCTTCAAATTTAACCTTTCCACCAAACTTGCACTCTTGAATGCTTAATGCATTAAAAAATGGTATCTTAGTGCATATTTTTTTCCTTCTTAATTTTAACATGCAAAACAAGAAGCATTGGAAGAGAGGATTCAGGTTTCCAGGACATTGCTTAGTTGGGGAATTGGGAAGGGGGTGTGAAGGTGACCCTTTCAGAGTCTCCTCATCTTCAAGTCCTAAGAGGTTCTACGATCAACATAATACATATGTGAGCAGTATCCTCAAGTGAGTCGGTGCTAATATCATGGAGTCATGGCAGGCAGAGCTGGGTTCAAATTCTAGCTCTATCACCTTCTCACTGTGTGACTTTAGAAAGTTATTGAACTTTTCTGAGCTTCATTTTCCTCTTCTATAAAATGAGGATATAATAGTGTAAACCTGACAGGCTCACTGTGAAGATCAATTTAAATAAGGCAGATAAAATGCTTGGCGTATTACTTGGTGTGTATTAAGTGCTCCACAAAGGTTAGCTATCTTCCTCCTCCTCTCCTCATCCTTCCTCGTCCCCTTTCTTTCTTGTTGCCTTTCACCATTTTCCTCCTCTCCCTCTTTTCTTTTTCTCTTCTCCCATCATCTATCCTGTTTTAATCAGCTAGAGCAGCCACAATACAATGCCATAAACTGGGTGGCTTAAACAGCAGAAGTGTATTTCTTAGAGATCTGGAGGCCAGAAGTCTGAGATCAAGGTGCCAGCCAGTTTGGTGAGGCATTTGTCTAACACTCCAAACAAAGAAAGGTGAAGACTCTCTTCCTGGCTTGTAGATGGCGGCCTTCTCACTGTGTCCTCACGTGGCAGAGAAAGAGAACAAACTTTCCTTCTCTCTCTCTTTCTGTTATGTGGCCGCTAATCATATCATGAGGGCCTCACTTTCATGATGTCATCTCATCCTGATTACCTCCCCCAGGCCCCGTCTCCAAGACCGTCACACTGGGGTTTCAATATTTGAATTTTGGTGGGAAACAAATAAGTCCGTAACACCCTCCTCTTCCTCCTCTCTCCTTCTCCTCTTCCCCCTCCTATTTTCCTACTCCTCTTCCTCTTTATCTTCATCATCATTATCATGATTACATTTTTTTTCTCTTATTTCATTTTATACCCAAGGGGTTCTTGGAAAGTATATAGCTAATTTATCCCAGAGCGATATTTTACAATTGCTTGTAATTGTGCAACAGTGATAAACAGTCATTATTCTCGAGTATACTCATCTGGACTAAGGTACTATGAAAGCATATACATTAAAAAGAGAGAGAAAGAATGTACTAGTAACGGCACTAATTCATTTCTTGTTCTTCCATGTTGACTATGGAATAATAAGTATTCTATTAACTGTTGCTAACTTGGCCAAAATAAATAGAAGTTTAAAAGGAATAAACAATTTATATATTGATCTTGAATCTTGAATATAATATTTTTAAGCTCTTTTACTAATACTTTCTTGAACTCTGCTTAGCTTTCTATGGCAACAACATAAAACCTGGAAGTAGGTTTCTGCCTTCCTGTCCAATCCTTAAATACTTGTTTCTTTTTCCTTTCTTATTGCATTGGCTGGATCTATCAGTACAATATTTAGTGATAGTAGGTATTCTTGTCTTGTTCCTAAACTAATGGAAATGCTTCTAGATTACATTTAAATGTGACATTTAAGTTTTTATTAAAGATAATTTATTAATTCTACCCTTTATGTGTTATTTTCTGGAAAGTATTTTTTAATCCTGAGTTTGCATGTTGAATTTTACCATACATTTTTTTTTGTATTTATTTCAATGGTTATATCTGTTCTTCCTCATATAATTTATATGATTGTAAATTTGACTGATAGATATTCTAATCTTCATATCTGGGGTAAACCTTACTTGGTCATAATGTATTATTTTCTATACCATGCTGGATTTGATTTGTTAGATTAGGGAATAGTTTTTGTATCTATGTTTATCAGCAACACTAATGTGTAACTTTCTTTCCTTGAACAATTTTTGTGTCTGGTATTAAAGTAATATCTTTATATGATGATTTTGGTGGAAAGGAAGCACTGAATAATATTAAGGCCTCTTTCCGGAAAAAAAATTATCATTTTCTTTTTTTAGTAATTTCATTTAACTTGTTAAAAGTTATATGTGCTTATTACCAAAGTTAGAAAAGACAGAGTAATCATGCATAATCCCATGAATATACCTACTATTAACATTTTAAGTTACTTTTTTGGGACTGATTTTCCAGGATAGTACGTGGTTAAAATCATATTCTTCATACAATTTTACCTCCTATTTTGTTATTTGACATTATATCAAAAGTACATTTCCCATATTATGTAATAATATTACAAAATAGAAGCATTTTTACCCCAGGCAAGATTGATATAGTTCCTGGGGCAGATATTTTATTTCCTGAAAAAGAATACCTGACAATGTGGATCATGTATAGTAAGAAAGAGAGGCATGGAGAAAGTTACGATGCCCTTTAAAAGTTTCTCACGAATGTGCCGTCCTGGGTCTTTAACCTGGGCTGTTGCAAGCAAGCCAGATGGTTTCAAATACAAGTCACACAAGGGCATGTTTCACCACAGAATGAGTTTCTAGGCGGGCCCTGTATGAAATGTAACTGGAGTATTCACAGTTCAAACAAGGGGTAGATGTTGTGAAAAATAAAGTTGTTTGCTTCATTTTATTTTTATGGGATTGTGTCCCTGCACATACAACTTGTGAAATGGTGCCTATTCCCGGAGTGGAATTGGATAGAGGGCCAGAGGAAGAGAATGTGCATTTTCAGGTTCGTTGCCTACCATCAAAGGAGGAGAATCAGTTGACACAATTCTTGTTATTTGTCATCCTGGTATGAGGGCACCCAGTGGCAGACTGTGGTAGAGGAATGGGCCCCCTAATGATCAGACACAGATATTTCTAGGGGCAGTGCCTGGGGGTTTCCAATTCAGCACCATCTGGCAGCTTAGTGTAGTGGAAACAGAACTGACTTGGGTGCCCAGCAGACCTGGTTTTCAGTTCTTACTCTTTATCTGTTGTGTAATTAGAGAAATGTTCCTTAGCCTCTTTGAGCCTGGTTTCACTTACGTTTAAAGGGGTGTGTGTGTGTGTGTGTGTGTGTGTGTGAATAGTACTTGCCTTGTCCTCAGAAGGGTAAGGGAGATATTATGGGCAAAGAGGCCCCAGCTCAGGGTCCGCAACGTGGTCTGGCTTGGTCAGTGTTAGTGTTTCTGTCCTCGTTCTTCTGAGATCACAGTTGAGCATTAGCTCCTTATTTTCTAAAAACACCTGAAAATAGTCAAACTTATTTTCCTTATATTTATATTAGAGCTATACCCAAGGATCATCAGTTAACAACAACAACAACAAAAAGCTACCGTATTTCCTACCAGGAGGGTTTTGGCCCCACGAATCCAGGCTGTAATGGGATCCAGGAGAAGCTGGTGGTCACACGGCAGGTGCCTCAGCTTTAGAGTCACAGCAAACTGAATTTGAACCCTGGCTCTGTACCTCAGCAGCCGTGCTAACTTTTGGAGATTTCTTAGAAAATTCTGGTCACTTTAGGTTAAGGAATGGTTTCAGTAATGCCATACCCAGGGTCCTGATTACATAGCTGGCCAGGTAGTCCCAGGAAATAACCTCTGCTGATGTCGGCTTTCCCCTTAGGAGCTTTTAAAGTGCTGTCATGTTGACTATCTCATTGGATCCTCAGAACCCTGGGAGATTAATTTTTTAACAAAAAAAATGTTTTTATCAGGCTTACTTATCATGGCTTCCGTCTACTGCTGCTGTCCTGCAGGGAAGGCTGCATGCGGTCAGCCAAGACTCTGGACATTTGGGTTCATACCTTAAACCCACCTTTCACTTTCTGAGTTTTGGTTTCCTCAGTCACCAAATGGATATAGAAACAATATCTGCTCAGCCAAATTTGAGACGTAGGGGAGGCATAATTAATTAATCAATCAGTTCTTTTGTCCACAAACGTTTATCCAGCCCCAGCCACGAGCCCAGGCTGTTGGTTGTGTTCTGGGGAGGAGAGAAGCACCTTGGAAGGAGACCTCAGCGCTGGTTGCTCTGTACTGTAGTCCAGAAACTTCTGGCTGAGGGGAGGCCCCTCTGATTTTCATACGTCTCATCCTCCCCTGAAAAAATATGTTGTTTCTCTACTTTGCTGCTTTTATTCATCTTCAATCTATTACTGTTCATAAAATGTATAAGTTTTACTTTTATTGCAAGCTCATTTTTCTTAATTAAAATATTGCATATTTATCATCATGAGGAAAGTTCTTATTAAAATGCTTTTTATTGCCTTCCTGACCAAAAGCAAGTGAATTTTTATCTTAATAAACACAAGTCACATAATATCCTGAAAATCCGTGTACATTAAAACGTAAATACGCTCTCTAGGAGTTGACGCGTGTGCAAAGTTATAAGGAATTCATTATTTGGGGGCAGGCCACAGCCTGGTTCCCACAGTTGAGATCTCAAGAGGAAAATGACTTGCCAATGGTCACGCAGTTGCCCGGTGGCAGAGCTGGCAGAGCCAGGGTTGCAACCCGGGAATGACTCCCTGGCTGGAGCTCTTTCAGTTCGATAGATTCCAGACCAACTTGTGTTCTTAGGATTAACGTTGTTAACCTTCCTGATGAGGAAGTCTCCTGAAAAGAGCCCAGGCTTTAGAATTAGATGAATTTAAGTTTGAGCCAAGGCTCAGCGCATTTTCTACTTGTCTATCTTGGGCTGGCTACTTAATCTTTCTAAGCCTCATCTTCTTCATCTGTAAAATGGGGATAATAGTAGTACCTATCTCAGAGTGTTGCAGTGTGGATTACATGACTTCACAAGTATAAAGTACCTAGCACAGAACTCTATACATAGAATCAAGATAAAGAAACTTTCCCATTAAGTTTTATTTCCATATGTGCACATAAGTGTTGATCCATTAGTTCCAATTTAGTGGTGAGTGCATATGGTGTTTATTTTTCCATTCTTGCAATACTTATAAGAATGGTCTCTAGTTCTATCCAGGTTTGTTACAAAAGGTATCAGTTCACCACTTTTTTATGGCTGAGTAGTACTCCCTAGTATACATATACCACATTTTATTAATCTATAATATTCTGAAAATTTTTAAAAAACCTTTCCCTATCCCTGTGCCCCCCAACTCCCACCACCCCTAGAGGCAGCACTCCTTTTAGTGGTATTGGGCATACAGAGAGGAAGGAAGAGCCTTTTTCTCCAGACATATCTGGGGTAGTCAGTGAGAAAAAGGAAGCATCTGTCTTCAAATGGATGTTGTTCCAAGAATAAGAGCATGAACAGGAAATACAAAGCAAAATGGACCGTGTTGTCAAGCTACAAATGTTTATTAGTAGCCATCGTTTATGCTTCTGCATGCTAGCCATTTTAGATAAATTGTCCCTAAAGAGCCCAACTCTTACATTGCCGCATAGAATACATAAGAAAATAACGTTCAGAAAGATCAAGAGGTCCCAGGGCACGTGGCTTGTCTGTGTGAGTTGCCATGTACTAGACTAGGTCTGCCCAACACTGAAGTCTTTCTACTGTCTTCCCTGGATGCATTCTGTGGCTTTGCCCTGTGGCTTGCTGCTGATGTGAAGAAATGACAGGGGTTTCACTCTCTTTGGGGATGGCCATAGGAACTGATTAGCCACATCATGTAAATTTACGGTGCCGTCTGTCTTGGCAGGGTTTTCAGTCTTGGTGAGCTAATCGTTCTCTATAGACTCCGTGATTTGCAGGCTTTTGAAATTCAAAATCAAGGATTTAATTATAAGAAAACATAAGTTTCTTTGGGGTTGATCAGTAAAACTCTTGGGCTGAAGAGTTTGGAGCGAGGGAGTAATTTTGGGGGCCAGTAATTTCAGTGCTTTATGGGATATATGGACCATACGATGTGCTGCGTTGGAAAGAGATGTCTATGTTCCCTGTGGTCACAGGGCCGTGAGTTTATTGCAGGACACCTCACTCAGGGTGGTCATTCCATGGAGACAAACTTGTTTCAAGTTTAATTGATGACTTAGTTTAGGACCTCATCCTAACCGGTTCCCTTGCTGGATCAGGCTTTCTTCAAATCTGTCTTCACCCTTCCTTTCCTCCTTGCACTTGCTCAGTACCCCCAGTCTCACACTCCGTAGGACAACACACCAAGCCCTTTGAAATATGTCCCTGTCCCCCTTCTCTTTTTCCGTCCCTTTGCCTCCTCGTACCTTGAGCTGCTACGCTTTGGGTCCCAGGACACACACCTCTGTGACTTTTGTGCCCAGCACTCTTTCCACCTGGATCATCTCTCACCTCTTCACTTGCTACTCTGGCCATCCTTCCACGCTCAGAGACCATTGGATTGGGCCGTGATTCTTAACATTTCAAGCTTCCTGACATCCTCAGTTAATGCATCACTGGTCATCAATCTGCGTGGCCTTCTGCATACCTTTCAAATCTGTTCACTATTTCTCTCCTCACTGGCCCTGCCTGAAGATAGTCCAGGCTGCCCTCAGCTCTCATCTGGGTTGTCCTAGCCCCTCCTAAATGGTTTGAGGTTTCCATCGCTATCCGTCTCCCAGCTGTCCTTGGAACTGCTCGCTAACATGGAGATTTGGTCAGAAGTGTCCTCCTGCCCTCAGGGTAAAGTCCACAGTGCTGATTGTGGCTTCAGAGAGGCCCTGTCCGGGCTGACCCCTTCATATCTCTCCAGGCACATCCCTTTCCACTTTTCCTGGTCATATTCTACGTGGTGGCTCAACTGAATTAATTCCAGTCCCCTGACCCTACCACGTTGTTTTTCACATTTGGAGTTTTGCGTGTGCTTTTTCTTCCCCCAGGAATACATTTTTCTTTATCCCTTTCAAAACCGACTCCATGCATCCTTTAGTTTTAAGTTAGATATTATTTTCTTCTAAAATAGTTTGGTGACCCATTGCAACCCACCCACATGCCCCCTGGTTGTGGGTCGTGATAGCCCTCTGTGTTCTCGAGCACCTCATATTTTCTCCATCTTAATTTATTATTTTAATTCTCATTTTACTCCTCTTTATCACTCACCAGGCTGGAGATCTGTAAGAGCAGGGACTGTTTTGTGAGCTACTTTACTTCTGCCACTAAGTACATTGTTGAAAGATAAAGATGTGTAACAATATTTGTTGAATAAATAAGTGAGTGAACTTACCGCTAAGAAAACCTCACCCGACTGCCCTGGATTTGCAAGGGGTCCTATAGCACCCTGTACTTACTCAAGTCATCACACTTACCACATTTTTTCCTATAATTTTTTGCTTATATCTATGTTTCTTCCATTAGCTATGAGTTCCTAGCATGGTAGTTGGCACATGGTAGATACTCGGTAAACATTTGCTGAATTAATTATCATAAACTGTCAAGGAGAATGATTTGCACAAGGAGAAAGAAAGTTAAAAAGAAAACCCATCTCCCCTAAGAGCTGGCTCTTGAGAATCTTATTATGTGACGTTCAGAATTCCTACAATTCAGAGAGCTACTTCTCCTTTTGTGATGTGTGTCCAATCATGTCTGGTGCTGTAATTTAGCGTGATGTGGGCCATATTGGTAGCAAGAGCTATAAGATTTGCCATATTAGTTCATCCCACTGCTTCATTAAGCTCAGTGTGCTGCCTCTGGCAGTGCCTGGGCCTGAATTTTGATGTTTGGAAGAACAAAGCCCTTCACATTAGCCCTCCAAGTCCTTGATGTCGCTGTGAGTCAGGTGAAGTATACGTTTTTTTTCCTGGAGAGCCTTTGTCTTTACAGATAATCAGTAAATGACCCAGAGTATGTGGTTTTACTGTCAGCATGAGTTTGCTGAGCAAATGATGTTCCAAGATGTGCTGGGATGTCAGCAGTCCCCTCCTATTATGGCACATTTCGTATGGTCAGGGTACATGTGTTGTGAGACTGAGTGTTTCTGCACAGTCCACCGAGAGAGCACGCATAGATCAAAGGCAGGGGAGAGTTGGGAGCGCAGGTGAAGGAGGAACTAGTATCTGTTGTGTATGTGCCCATGTGTCAGTGTTTTCTCATCTAAGCTTGAAAACGGCCTTTAGTCAAATATCCCCATTTTACGTAAGAGGTAGTGGAGGCTCAGAGAGGTTGAAAGTGTGCCCAAGGTCACACAACTTGTAAGTAAAGGGACCCATTTGTATCTAGATTCTCTGACCTCAGAGCCTGTCCACATGCTTAGCACTGGACTAAACTGTTCCCCATGGAATGATGTGTCCTCTTACCAAATACCAAGTCATGCTTGCACTGAAAGACATCTTCCTGCAGATTCTAATAGTAGCACTGTCAGGTTGAGATGGTCTCAGCAAGAGAAAGGAATGATGGCAGAATATGTTGGGTAGTTAGAATTGGAATTAAAAAGGCAGGGGGCCGGGTGCGGTGGCTCACGCCTGTAATCCTAGCATTCTGGGAGGCCGAGGCGGGCGGATTGCTCAAGGTCAGGAGTTTGAAACCAGCCTGAGCAAGAGCAAGACCCCGTCTCTACTAATAATAGAAAGAAATTAATTGGCCAAC
>CAUYRT010090557.1:0-10645 GCA_963574885.1 Lepilemur ruficaudatus | reverse complement strand
TGGAGATTCCTCAAAGAGCTAAAATTAGAATTACCATTCAATCCAGCAATAGCATTATTAGGCATCTATCCAAAAGAGCACAAGACATTCTATGATAAAGACATCTGCACCCGAATGTTTATGGCAGCACAATTCACTATTGCTAGGTCATGGAAACAACACAAGTGCCCGTCAATGCATGAGTGGATTGTTAAAATCTGGTATTTGTTCACAATGGAATGTTACTCAATTTTAAGAAATGACAGTGAGTTAGAACCTCTTGTATTATCCTGGATTAAGCTTGAACCCATTATTCGAAGTGAGGTGACATAAGACCCGAAGAATGGGTTCCACTTGTACTCACCATCAAAATGGTATTGACTAATTAACACTATGGTGCTCAAAGGGTGGGAGCGAACACTGGGGAATTAGGGGGTGGGGGGTAGACCCAAGTCTGAGCAACATGGGGGGTCACTGTGGAGGGGTGGGATATGCTTGAAAAGTAGTTGGGGAGCGGAATTAGGGGTCTCAATAGGGAAAAGGAATTCCTCGAAAACTAATTCATGTGATTAACTGTACACTTCGGTAAATTCACTGAAAATCATTTAATTGTACACCTAAAATGGAGTGTTGGTTGTACGTAGATACAGTTGGAGCACTGTGTATGTACTCTCTGGACTACTTTGACAGAGTAGGTTTTTGAATGTAACAAGATAAGTCAACTTGAGTGGTAACATATTTTGGGAAATCAGCTCACTACAAATTGTGACTGTAAACATTGCACTGTAAATGTTTTGTAGTTTTCCCCCAATAAAATTTTTGGAAGAAAAAAGATTAAAATAAATGAAACTGGCCTAAGCCAATCAAGACAAAGAAAATTGGGAAACAGATCACATTTTTCCTACGAATTCAACAAACTTTTGAAGAACATTTGTTCTTCAGAGGGGATGGTAATGAGTTTAGTAGACATAAAATATAAGCTAAGTGTGCACACTGGGAGATAATGATGGGAAAAAAATATTGATATCTCCCTTAAACCTCTTAAAGGATCAAGACTTAGAAGCACCAAACACCAAAGAAGATGGGGAGTAAGTGTAGAACAAACACTGAGATAATTGACAGAGGTATGTGCATGGAGCATCTGTAACCCCATATTTCTTTCTTCATCCTGAAGCGTCACCACTCCCCTAAGACACTAAAAGTTATTCTCAGAAGAAATCTACACCTGAGATGTTTAAGGTTGCAGACAACAAATGCACACAAAAACTAGCGCTCTTGAGGCAGCATGGAGCTAAAGCATGGGGTTCTGTGACTGTCCGAATCGTGGGTCATCTGGGTTTGTTCTCTGTTGCCTCCTGATAGAACTTAGACAATAAGCACCATTAGCCAGCCATGGACAAAAAGATGATAATGTTGATGAAAATGGTGTGTATGAAAACAGTGTTTTGGGGTTTAGGTGCCAATTTTCAAATTCTAAAACTCGAACATTTTACTGTAGATGAAAATCTCAAAATAATGAAAGCAGGACTAGGAAAAAAATCTACATGTGAAGTATTTGACCCGGTTGCAAACAAACACAGAATGAAGTGGTTCTGTTACTTATGTGAAGAGAAGAAATGCAGTATCATTTCAAAAAGGATAAAATTAACACGTATATTTTTTCACTCTCCTCCAAATGTGACCATAAGCATTTGAAAATAAACCCTTTGCTTTCCACACTCACTAATATTTTAGATGCAATGAACTGTGTAATGATGATGAAGCCAATTTATTTCACTCAATGACAGTGGAGGTTATAGAGATAATAGGGTTTGATAAAGATTTTTTTTAGATGGTTTTCTAATCAGAATGAAAAATTCCAAAAGTCATAGGCTATCTCTAGACATTAATGAGTAGTCAATTATAATTTTTTAAAAGCAGTCTGATTTCATCTGCCAGTTCACAAGGTAGCAAAGCAATTTTTTTCCCATATTGATTCACATTGTTTCAATGTGAAGCAGTGAAGCAATTCATCGTCTAGTGCGAAAAATGGTATTTGGTACTGTGGGAAGCTAAGTAATGGCCCCTCAAAAGATAACCATGTACTAACCTCCAAAACCTGTGAATGATACTTTATACACACACACACTTGACTTTTCATGTGTGAGTATATATACATATACATATATATGACTTTTCATGTGTGATTACATTAAGGATTTTGAGAGGATTATCCTGGATTAGCATTCTGTTGGGCTCTACATGCAATTACAATGTCCTTATAAGAGAAGGGTAAAGGGAGATTGCAGGCAGAAGAGGGGGAGATGATGTAACCAGCCGTGGTGGCAGAGATTGCAATGATGTAATCAAAAGACAAAGAATGCCAGACACCATCAGAAATCGGAAGAGGCAAGAAACTGATTCTCCTCTGGCTCCTCGAGAGGTAGTGCAATCCTACAACGAACACCTTGATTTTGGCCCAGTGAAATTTATTTTGGACTTCTGGCTTCCTGAACTATTAAGGAATACATTTCTGTTGATTTAAGCCACTAAAGTTTTAGTAATTTGTTACAGAAGCCATAGAAAACTAATGCAAATATCTTATTGGGAAAATTCTGTCATTATTTTAACTATTTTGCCATATTGTATTGTGGCATACTCTTTACCTCTTCTTAGTACATTTCTGGATAGAATACAGGTTTTAGCATCATGAGTCAAGTTTGGAATGTACTTCAAGTTGCAGGAAATACTGAAATAAGTAATTTATAAACTTAATATGACTTACTTGAGTATAGTCAGTTTAGAAAATTGAATAGTTATTTTTCAACTTTCAGTTCAATGTCCAATACATTTTGTCTCAAAACTAAATCCTCCACATCTTAATGGGTGTTCACTGTAGAATCTCAATCAGTAAAATGCTTCCTTTCTTCTTAACTGATTGTTTTAAAAAATTGCTTTTGCTTTACTTCTAAATGTAATAATTGGTCCATAGTCCCAGAAATTCTAACCATACTTAATACTTACATGAACAGTTTGCCTTTTACCATAAATTACTTGTGTCTATATATAAAATACAAGATAATAAATGCATTTCTGGGAAAGATGTTTTACGAGTAAGGAGTGGTTAACTTTCTTATCAATAATTTTAAGGTTTCTCTATGCAAATATACAAACTATATATTCAAAGAACAGGGTAAATTTGAATATCATATGCCATGGGTTATCCAACATACCCATATGAGTACTCTAAAGCAACATGATTTAATAGATTTTATATAGGTGTGAAATTACTAATTCACTAATTTATACATGTCTTCTAAATTAGTCAATAGCCTCTAATCTGGTTTTTCTGGTATTTGTCTAAGAAGCATAAATGCATAAATAAGCCACAACTTTTTCTGTCACTCATAGTGTTATAAAGAATCAATAAAAGTAGTAGTAACAGGGAGTTGCATTTCAAGAATCATATAATCCAATTTTGCTACACAAAAGTAAGTTGTGATTTTTAGCAATGTGTTAAAATAGCCAAAAATTATATTTTAATTAAGGAAAACAAATTATGCAGAATTACTAATAGAAATTACCACTGTCCTGTGTACTAGGGGAACACAGATGAATGAGAAGAGGAATATGAGCTCAAGGAGTTCAGAATATGGTGTAATATGATTTACTATTACACAACATGCTATAATAGAGATATAAAATTGTCTCTATGGAATGGAATGGAAGAAGATATATAAAATCATCCCTATGGGATAGAAACAAAATGTGGTAGCTGTTTTGTTTTGTTTTGTTTTGTTTTGTTTTGTTTTTTTTGATAGCCCCACTCTTTAGTGCGATGGGGAAGCTAGGAAAGGGGCTAAGGGATGTTATTGCAAGCCACGCCTTCTGGGTCAGGGCTACACCAAATGCTGAGGGGTGCCGTGTCCAAAGCAAATAATTAGGAGAAAGGCCAGTCTAAATAACTCAGAGAACAAGTGATGATATTATGGAAATTATGGTGAAGTGGGGAAAATATTTTTCACATTAAACAAATAAAATATATACATATATAGGTGTGTGATATGTCCTGAACCTGTTTGACATTTTATATACTACAGTTTTCTCATACTATACTATGAATAGAAGTTAGAAGAAGTGGCTCTGTTCTTCCAATGGAAAGGAAAAGAGGTAACCTGGAGATAGACTGTGAAAAACTGTGAACACTATGATTAATAACAATAAATATAAGTTAAGTGGTGCTACGTGTTTTTATTTTTATTGTATTGCTGCATTTCTGAATTATTTAATTGAATTGAGGTGAGTAATGTCATTTGGGGACATAACATAGGGACAGTTATCAGTTTAGACTGTAAAATTGAGAGTGTGAGCTAAACCTAAGCACAATTATCTTAAAATACAATAAAAAAAAACCTATGATAGCTCTGCCATCTTTAAAATAATTGCTCAAATATGAAAAACTCTGTCAGTTATATATGTACAGGAGAATGAAGAAATAGTAAACCTAATATTTATTTAGTGTGGACTAAATTAAAACACTTGCAACATTGACAAATGTTTCTTTGTTTAAAAAAACTTATAAAGAGTACTTCAAACATTTCTTACCTTCTCGTTTTATAACTTTTGATATAGAACAAATATCTTTTCAACGGCTTGGTGAATTGCCATCTTTCCTTTTAAGTTTGGTTCAGTTTTCAACATTTTATTCTTTTTGTTTCCAGTATTGTCAAACATCTCCAGGAGTTCTTTTAACGTGACATTTATTTTCAACTATCATTTCCTGCAGGACATTTCATCACAACCACTTTTCTCGTTTATGCTGGTAAGTTTGCCTTTACTAATGTCTGCTGGCTGCATATCCAGTGCATCAACATGTTCATGGTGCGCTATCCTCTAATCACAGCTTTTTTTTTTTTTAATTTCCAGTGTTACTGCTGTTCCTTTCTTTGCGACATCTTTGTCTTCATTGACCTAGTCCCTCTTTCGATTATTCTGTTTTGTAAAATGTCACTAGGGTTTATTGCTGGGGGACAATGTGGTAACACAACTTCACGATTTTCTGTTTGTGTGTGAACTCAATAACAAATGTACAGGGATCAATCCTTAACTGCCTTTGAAAGAAGTTGTATGACGGGTCATTGACCGTGAGGTGAGGTGCATCTGATATTTTTGTAGATATATTTATGGACTGAAGAGCTAGCAGCAAAGTTTATACAATGACTCACAGTTGAGGTACCCAGGTAACTTTCATTTCAACTTTGTTATTAGGGAAGTGGTGTTAACATCATTAAACTATGGTAATGGAAACTTATGCATGTCAGACACCTGCAAAGAGAAGAGAGACTATACTATAAAATAGCAGCAAGATTGTTGTAATACCAAAAAAAAAAAAAAATGTAAAGCATAAGGAAACTTAAGTATCAATACTCAGTCATTGTTAAAGATATAATATAAAATATAACATTTTGGGGGTATTCAACACATCCCAATTTTATTAAACAAACCAATAGAAGAACATGGCAATTTTTACTTTTATGGGCACCCTGAAGGATGCTGTCTTTGGGATCCTCGAACTGAGAGTCTTGGAGTTACTCTGCACCCTCCGTCTCTCTGAACTGGGCTACCTGGTTTGCTGGTAACTCTGACCTCTCATTCTTGCTTTGCCCAGAGCACCTGGGGAGTGACTAGCAAAGTCACCTGTGCTCCTCAGACCGCCGCTCTGCCCTTTGTCGATCCGAGTTCTCTCTCTGAACTCGCTGGGAATCAGCAAACACATCCTCTAATCCTAGTCTAGCCCCATCCATCCCTCGCTAGCTCGCTCTACGTCGTGGTGCCTCATCACCTGCAGACGCGAAAGACCGAACTCGCCTCCTGAGCTGGCGCCCACTGCTTCTTTGGCCTTATCTCTGCCTGCTGTTTATTCCCAACCCCTCACGACTGTGGTTCCCTACCTGGGCGTTTCTGACCCCTTGCTTTTGTGGTCTCCTCTGTCCAGAGAATCCCTCCTTTGTGTTCTCGCCCCCTAGATCTTCCCACAGCAGGAGTTCCTAGCTCCACTGAGCCTGCGGAGATCGGCACCCTCGTAGTGCTGGGTCTCAGTTCCAGACTCCTGGGGAGGTGCTTTCTCCCCAAGCTGACTCCTTGGGCTGCTTGTCAAGTCTCTTTGTCTGCTTGTTTCATCTAGTGCTTGAAAGTCAATCCTTGGACTCAATATTCCTGTTTTGTTTGCGGGTGGAGATGGGCAGGGGAGGGCATGAACATGCCCCTTCCCTACCCACAGCCAAGCCCCAGCCTTTTCTCTCCTCCTTTCCCTCCAGTTGTGCCACCCGCCCCTCCCCCATCCCTGTCACCCAGTGCTCAGCCCCTCCTGGCGTCCCACAAAAGTGCCGCCCCAGAACCCCCTGGCCAGGAGAGCCTTCTGCGAGACACAAGGGATATGCCGGCTCCTGCCGAGAGGCACAGATCTGGGCATCCGTTTTTCTTCTTCCTATTAAGAGCAGATTATACCTAAAGAACCTGGACATTCATTAAATAAGGGCCTGTGGCTTCCTGGGCTTCACTATCAAATCTGGCTCCTACTTCTCCAGGGGTAGGGGCAGAGGTCAGGGAAACCACTCTGGTTTTGGTTCACCCTACGACCGGTGGGGCGGGGATGGGGAGCAGCCGACAGGACACAATAATCATGCTATTTATTTATACGAACAACAACAATACAACCTAATTACCTAGAAGAATCAAGTTCACTTCAGCAACTCACTTGAGCATGATTTCCTCTCCTTCTTTCTCGAAGAGCTGGCTTCATTTCTTACCCCCAAAATTTATCTTAAACTTCATAATTCAACGAATAATTAACTCTCAGACATAAATTTGTAATAGTCTAAAGCTGAATTTGATACATGTGTTTTACTTAAACATTTATGGTTACATTTATAAACTTGGAAGATTTTAAACCAGGTGATTACATAGGAAAAAAGCAAACTTGAATTCCTCAATTTCTTCCCAGGAATCTGACAGAAATGTTGAAAGGAAAATAGAAATAAAAATAAAAGGCGGGGTGGGGAGTCTTACTCCGTGTGAAAACAAGTGAATGAAGATAAAGCAAATTATTCAAAATTCAAATAATTTTCTGGACGTATGACAGATGATTGTTAATTGAAGGGGATTATTAAAGTATGACATGGAATGTCATGGAATGTCACAGGAAGTAGAGGAAGAAGATTTTAACAAACCTCAAAGCCTCAAATAAACTGTAGGGGTTAGGGGCAGTCTTGATGACTGGTCAAGGGGCCAATGGCAGTCCCTACTTTTTAGTAACACCTTTTGAATTCCCAGGCACCGGCTACAGTTCTGAATGATTAAACACTGGGGCAACACATTTGCTCCACATTGATTCTCTATGAAGATACAGGCTCACTTCTGCATGGTGGAAATATTCTGAAATCATACGAAATTTTATTATTTTTGGATAAATAAGACTAGGAAAAAGAGAATGCTACCAATTAGGAAAGTGAAAATGACTCTACCAGAAGCCACTTTTGTTCAAACAATCTAATAATATTTAGATTCAAAATCCTTGAAAATACACAGGGAAGGGTTTTAAGCAGTGAAACTTAAGCTTCTGCAAATATGATTATGGAAACTAGATGAAGAAACCACTCTTTCTCTAGCACAGCTGAAGAAAAAGCAAGTTCTGGTATCTTTTTTTAATGTTTAAAATCTACACACAATTTTCTTGAAATATACTCTGGCCATGACATTTTGTAGCTTAGCCCTAACAATTTAAGGTAATTGTGTTCCTTCTCCAGCTTCAGAGTAAAAGGGCAAGCTGTTTCTGATGTTAGATGGCTCATAAGGGCATGGTGGAATAAGGCTACATTGTGTTTATCATTTCTATCAAGGACTACAATGTTTGAAAATAATTTGCTGCAAAAAACATACAAAGATCTAGAGGAAATTGCTATCATTCTACTTAACCACAACACTGAGCATAGTCCCCTGGGTAGAAGGCTTGGATTCCTTCAGTAAAAATGAATGACTTTGAGTTTTTGAGACATATGTTAGGTTTGATGGCAATATGTAGGAAGTAACATATGTCACAGTTAAACCTTGGAGACAGAATCATGTTCTGATCTTTGATTAGTATTATTTATATTTTTCATTAAAACAGTGATTTTTTTATTGTATAAATACGTAATAAATCTTTACATGTTATTGGTATTTCCAAGGCAAATGTCTATTATTTTCATTGTTAATTAATTGAGTTAGGTAAAACAACAAAAACAAAAAAGCACTTGTATTGGGATTTTTCTTAAACACAACTTCACTTTGGAGTGTTCACTTAAAACAACAGATAGAACAAGACAAAAACTATGTAGATACATTCCCTGGATGATCCTTAAGTATTAAATAGAATGAATCCCTATATGCAGGCACTTATTATTATTCATCAAATAAAGGTGAAACCCAATGTAAAAGCAGATATAGATTTTTGATGTCTTGAAAAGACATAGCAAAGCAAAATTAGGTAGAGATGATGTTACCTTAGCAAGAATCACCATACCACAAGCTGAATGCCTACCCTCCTGTCGCTTCCTTCCTTCATTGCCTCCTACTTTATACTTATTTTGCTAAACGTCTGCTAACATTTTAGAAATACAGATAATTATTAAGTCAAACATATCACTTTTATGGCAGTTAACAATTTCTTACCAAATTTGCACCTCAGAATGTTTGTGAGTTGACACTACTACTATTATTATTATGATAATTTTGATTTATCATCTTTTTCATTTTTTATTCCAAAAAATTGAGAATTACCATAATTTTGTATATTTGTCATTTCTTTAGTTTCTTTTTCTTCATGATTATTTTTTGCTTCTTTTGCTCAATATTTCATTGGCTAACTGAACTGACTTTTTCTTAGTACTTGGTATTAAAAATTTATGTATTAGATTTAGTGGCATTTTAAAAGTATTTTTGTAGAAATTTCCTCTTCAGTTTTATCTTTGCTCTTTAATTTTTTCTTAGAAGTCTTTCTTTAGCAACTAGATGGTTTATTCTCCATTTTCTCTTCAATGTCTCTTATATTTATAGAACTGATCCCATTCATATGGTGTATTTTAAAATAATTGCTTCCCCCTCTTTCTATAGGAAGCCCCACAGTGAGCTCCTGCTAGTTCTCCTAGAGGTATAACTCATAAAAGTGTTGGGGGAGGACCCCCCATGATTGGGTCCTGCTATAGTTTTTCACTCAGACTTGTCTATATTGAATCTCCAGCAATTCATCAATTATAATTCAGGTTTTCCTACTCCAGCATTGAGTCTCAGAGAAATTTCTGCTCTTAGTATTCTTGAGTTTCTGCTCTGATAACTTGCAATTCTCTGTGTCAGCCTTTCTGTCTCTCTGATTTTGGAGGCAGTGGGTTGCTCTGTGACTTCAGTTATTTGAGGGATTTAAGAAGAGTTATTAATTTTTCAGTTTGTTCAGCTTTTTACTTATTAGGACAGAGTAATGACTTCTAAGGGCCTTACAGGCCAGAATGAAAACTGTTTTAATTTTCTAAAAAGAGAGTATTTTATTATGCAATGGGCCTACTTTGCAAGTTTCCCTTCTTCCCTAACACTCCTGGTTATTAGTCATAAATTCACACAACAATACATATGATATGATTATTATTTGTACATAATTTTCAGTCTTTGTAAAGAAATAGGACATTATGATTTCAGTTTTATTATATCACAGATACACAAGGCTTAATTAATTTTAGCCTTTATCATAAATCTTGAGAAATATTATGCAATCCCTTTTATATAGTTTACTCAATTATAATTGTTTATCAAATGAGGATATTTAATTATTTCACCCCATTAGCTATAAATTATATATTTGATGGTATTGTTGTCAGTCTCTTGCATTAAATCAAATTTTTCTTCTTGGGGGAAGTTTGGTTTCCATTTTATTCTTTCTGTTATTATATGCCCAATATGTTTGCTTTTGTCCCTATTAATTTGAAATGCATACTCTCATTTTTAAAAATATGCAAGTTATTTTAGTATATATATACATATATATATATATACATATATATATACAGAGGACTTATTCTCAGTTGAAAAACTGCAGTGCAGTAGTGATTGAGGAAGTAAGGGAGTTGAGGTTACTCTGTGCAAGCTTTGGAAGGCTACCTAAGCAGGAGGAAGGAGAGTAGCATGCTGCAAGCATCATCCCACTGGGCATCTGGAGAATCTTCTCTGGTCTATGCATTAATCAGCTATGAAGTGTTTATTCTAGGCCCTTTTAAGGTCTCTCCTGGTTCTAAGATGCAGATCTTCCTGCCATCCAGAGGGGCTGGTCCTACTGGGACAAGCAAGGACCTAGCATATCATTATTTTTTTAACTTTGAAATAACTTTAAATGATCACAAATAGTCATGACTTTCAGCAGCTATTATATGCCAGGCATCTCCCTAGTGAAATAGTTTCCATCACTCCTGTAACCTTTGTACCCTTAAAACACTTTTCTGAATTTTGGCTTCTGTATATAGAGCTAAATAAAACCACCCCTCCCACCCTAATAAGAAAAAACTAATAATCTGCAAAATTATAATGTTCATGACTTCTCTTGATGTTAATTATATTTTAACCTACTTCCTAAAATAACAAGATTTTATGAAAGGAATAAAATAAT
>CAUYRT010090552.1:0-55879 GCA_963574885.1 Lepilemur ruficaudatus | reverse complement strand
CACCTTTTAGAACCTGTCGGCATCACCCCACCAGCCCCCATCCCTCAACACTGGCTGTAAGAGGAGGCCTGGAGGAGGACAGCCCTGGCCTGTTGGGGGAACGGAGGTGGCTGCTCCCCTCTTTGAAGCCCAGGGAGGGAGGCCCCAGAGGAAACTCTTGTAAAGTTGGCAGGATGTGGGTTCTACACATTTAAGAACCAATGAGCCCTTCCACCAAGCCCGATGCAGCAATGTCCAGGGTGTGGGGAAGCAGCTGGGCTGAGCTATATGGTGGGGGGCTGTGGGTAGAGAAAGAGCAGGACCCACCTTCCCATTCCCAGGCCCCTGTCCTGGAGTTTCGGTCCTGGCTGGAACATAAAATCGATTCTGCACTTGCCCATGGGCCTAATGGTTGGCTACTGAGGATAGGTGCGTTTGGGAGCCAGTGATCACCACTGAGTGCGGCATCCGAGGCAGGCAGCAGGATGCTGTGAGTGGGACAGGAAGATACAGGCCAGGAGTCTAAGGGACCATCAATGGCTATGAGAGGTACATAGAAGGGAGCTGTCCTTGGAGGGCCTATTGGAGGCACCACCTGCTGGCATCAAGCCCATAGATGGTGCGTTATTGCTGGATAGAAGAAAATGTCTCCTTGCTGGGTCAAGGGGGATGATAGCTGTATTTTACTTCTTCCTTCAGGCCCCAATACTAGCTTCATTCTGGAAAGATGGAGGGAGAAGAAAGGATGATGGGAGAGAACCCCAGAACTGCAGGCAGACAAAGCCACACGTCTAAGCTTGCCTGGGGGAGAGAAGGAGAGGAGCTTTGAGCTGGGTATAATAATAGCAAAACTTTCACAGCACTGACTTCATGTGCCTTGCACTCTTCTAAGTGCTTTAATCATATCAATTCATTTAACCCTGGCAATGTTCCTATGAGAACATTAATGCTGCTATTATTATCTCTATTTTACAGATGAGGAAACTGGGGCACAGAGGTTGAGTAACTTGCTCAAGGCTCTCAGCTAGTAAGTGGCAGAACTGGGATTCCCACCCAGCAGCCAGCTCTGGAATCTGTAGTTTTTCACTGAATAAGACTTAATCCAAAGAACTGAAATAAGGCTATTCAAAGTAACAGCAGCAACAACAACAATGTTGAGCAAACAAAAAATAGCCGAGAAGTTAAAACACCAGAATGAAATATTAAGGGTGCTACTATCCAACAGGAAAGGGGGGTTTGGTCAACCACTTTCCCACAGCCTTCCTTGTTTCTTCCGACAAGGCTGTGAGGTAGGCACTACGTTATTTTCATTTTACAGACAAGGAAACCGAGTTTCCGATAGGCTGAATGATGTGCCCAAGGTCACCCACCCACAAGTGGTGGTTAAAGTTAGTTCTTTTGACTTTAGAACCTGAGCTTTGAATCTCTGTGGTGCTATGGAGGACACCAACAGGAAGCCCACATGGGTTTTTACCAGTTTTTGGTTTAGTCACGAAGGGAGAAGACAGTGTAGAGCTATGACGTGAGGGAGAAAGGTGGGCAGACCCATGAGGTGCACATGTGACATTTTGAGTGGGCAGAAGACAGACTCCAGGTTACACCTCCTCAAAGTAATTAGAAAAGACAGGACATTGGGATATTACTAACACATTACAAGACAGTAATGGTGACAGCCACCATTTCGAGTCCTTACACAATACCAGATTCAAAGGGAGCTGCATAATGTTAGTCAATCTAAGCTTTATGGTAACCTTAGGAGAGAGGAGATATCCACTCTGTTTTGTGGATGAGAATCCAAGGCTCAGAGATGTTCAGTGACTTACCCAAAGACACACAGCTCATAAATAGACAAGTACAGATTGAAACCAGGTTGGGCTGGTTGTAAGCCTAAACCCTTTCCTCCGGCATGTGGCTGTTTTTAAAGCACCACTGTCATCTTCCCTCATCTGATTCTCATGGGGACCTTAGGCAGAGGAGACACTGTTATTCACACTTCACACAGGGAACAGCATGTGCGAAGGTTCTTCTCAGAGCTTCTCTCTGGGGCCAGACCTGAAGGTACAATGGCTCCCTGACATTTCTCCATCCAGATGTCCCACAGATGCCTTAAGCCTACCATGTCCAAAACCGAGCACACCATCTCGTCTCCCTTGCAAACTACTGTCTTCATTCTCCCATTTCATTTTCTCATTCAACAAATATTTCCTAGTCTCTGGGGATAAACAGTGAACATCTCAATAGCTAGTGACACTCTCAACCTAGTTGCCTAAACCAGAAACCCAGAAATGTTCCTGCATTTCCTAACCATCTACATCTAATCATTCATCAGTCTTTCTATTACCCCCACTAAATATCTCTTAAATGTATCCGTGTCTCCCAGGCCTCTACTGTCTCTTGGCCAGAATATCACATCAGCCTCCCGTTGTCTCCCTGTTCCATTCTCCTTCTCTTCTTCCTCCTCCAATGTACCTTCCCTACTGCCGCCTGAATGATCTTCCTAAAATGCAAATCTATGTCAATCTCCTCCACTTAAGACCCTTCATTAGCTTCTGAAACCCCTCCGGATGCTTCCAGGATTTTCAGGGCCTGGCCCACCCCACCTCTTCAGCCTCAGTTGCGCTTTTCTCCACTCCAGTTTTGCTGCACGTTTTTTTTGGTTTTTGAAGCTTCGTTGCCGTGGCTCTCCCAGGATTTCACACATCCTGCCTTTCTAGGCGGAAGACCCTTCTGATTCTTTTCACTGCCTGGTGCTTACAGAGTCTTCAAATCTCAGTGTAAATGTCTCCTCTTCAGGTAGGTCTTCCTCAACCCCATGGATTGGGTGTTTGATCCCCTGTCCTAGTGTCCTGCATGTTCCCTCTGTCACCAGCCGTTGCTTGTTGACATACTGACTTATTTAACACGTGTTTTCTGTGAAGGCCAAGTTGTCCTGCCCACCAAGGACACTTAGTGACTGAATGAACATATGAACACATGAGCCAATGAATGGATAGAGGAAGGCCTGGAGTTATTAAAGAGCATGGCAAAGTCTGGAAAGAAGTGTCTCAGGGGACTCCAGCAGGGAATTTTGGGGGACAGTGATGACAAGTGACACTGGAGAAGCAGGGTCTGGAACAGGCTAGGCCTTATGTGCCTGTCCCTCTCTGGGACAGCCCTAAAGAACAGCGGTGAAGGGAAGTCTTCCCATGGGCAGAACTTCAAGCAATGCAACTGGTTGTTCACTTTGCTTGGAAGCAGAAATGGCCAGACACGTGATTATATATGGATTCCTGGCTGTGGCCACAGATTGGCTGGATGGTCAGGGACTTGGAAGGAACATGATTGGAAAATTGGTGACAAGAAAGTCTGGGGAAGAAGTATGTGGACAGAACTCTCTGAGTGGGCAAACAAGGTGAAGATATTTGCATTCCACACTAATGCCTGTCAAAGGGTGACCTCAGCTGAGGAGGATTCTAATAATCAAGTCGATAGGATGATCCCTTCTGTCAGCCTCCTTCCCCAGCCACCCCTGTCAGTGCTCAGTGGCCCATGAACAAAATGGCCGTGGCGGCAGGGATGGAGGTCACGCATGGGCTCACCAAGGCTGTCCTGGCTACAGCCACCACCGAGTGCCTAATCTGCCAGCACAAGAGACCAACACTGAATCCCTGACATGGCACAGTTCCCTGGGGTGGTCAGTCGGCTACCTGGTGGCAAGTTGATTTACACTGGACTGCTTCCTTCATGGAAGGGGAAGTGTTTTGTTCCTTGTGGAATAGACTCTTACTCTAGACATGGATTTGCCTTTCCTGCACACAATGCTTCTGCCAAAACTACCATCTGTGGACTTACAGGGTACTTTATCTAATATCATGTTATGTGACACAGCATTGCTGTGAGATCAAGGAACTCAATTCCTGGCAAATGAAATGTGGCAATGAGCCCATGCTGGTGGAATTCACTAGTCTTACCATGCTCCCCATCAACCTGAAGCAGCTGGCTTGACAGAAAGGTGGAACGGCCTTTTGAAGACTCATTTCCACCAGTCAGGTTGCAATACCTTGCAGGGCTAGGGCAAGGTGCTCCAGGAGGCTGCAGATTTTCTGAACCAGCATTAAAAATATGGGGGCACTGTTATCCCCATAGCCAGAATTCACATGTCCAGGAATAAAGAGGTGGAAATGAGAGTCACACCAGTCTCTGTCATCCCTAGTGACCCACTAGCAAGTTTTTTCTTCTGTCCCCATGACCTTGTGCTCTGCGGGCTGAAACGTCTGAGTTCCAAAGGGAGGAATGCTTTTATCAGGAGACGCAGAAATGTTTCCAAACAGGAAGACTGCCACCTGGCCACTGTGGGCTTCTCAGGCCCCTAAATTAACAGGCAAAGAAGAGAGTCACTGTGCTTGCTGGAGTGATCGATCCTGATTACCAAGGAGAAAGATGACCACTCCACAACGGAGGCAAGGAACAGTGTGTCTGGAATACAGAACATTTCTCAGGGCCTCTCTTAGGATTACCACAATCTGTGATTAAAGTCAATGTAAAGTTATAGACAGTCCCTGATTTATGATGTTTCAACTTTACAATGGTGTAAAAGCAATAAGCATTCAGCACACACCTCGACTGACGACGGGGCCACATCCAGATGAGCCCATCGTAAACTGGGTTTATCGGATGCAGTCCCGTCCTAAAGTAAGGAACATCTGAACAAAAACCCAATCCAGGCAGGACTACAATTGGCTCAGACCTTTTAGGAACACAGTTTGAGTTACCCCCACCAAGGAAAGAACTGTGATCAGCCGTGGTGCTTGCTGAGGGCAAAGGGAATATGGAAAGGACACTAAGAAGTGGTTACAAATACCAGCTGTGACCACATAACCAGCTACAGAAAGGAGGACTGTACTTGTCATAAGCATTTCGTTAGAAATATGTTTGTGAGTGTGTGAACAAATATCTTTGTTTCTTTCCTCTCTTATCTCCCTATCTTGTAACATAAGGTGTACCGACTTTACGTCATGGTATTTAAGTATTGTTAACTTTACATCATAATATTTAAGTTACAGGATACCAGGGAGGGCAGTAAACATCATTCAAGGAGTTTGCACCCTCTTCTGGGGAAAGGGCTAGTGTGTTTTTGGTTATACACAGGATAGGTGTATCAGTTACAACTGACAGGTGAAAGTATGACCCTGTTATTGTCTTTATTTGGAGATTAAGTATAGCTTAAGGACATGTGAAGGGATGCTACGTTGAGAAGGGGTAGGTTTGTGATGGTTAACTTTACGTATCAATCTGGCTGGGCCATGGTGCCCAGGTATTTGGTCAAACATTATTCCAGATGTTTCTGTGAGGGTGTTTTTTTGATGACATTAACATTTAAATCAGTGAACTCTGAGTAAAGCAGATTACCCTCCATAACATAGGTGGGCCTCATGCAATCAGCTGAAGGCCTTAATGGAACAAAGACTGACTTCCCCCCAAGCAAGAAGGAATTCCTCCAGCATATGGACTTTGGACTTGAACTGCAACGTTGGCTCTTCCCTCAGTCTCCAGCCTGCCAGTCCTCCCTGCAGACTCTGGACTTGCCAGCCTCCATAATCCATGACCTGATTCCTTAAAATAAATCTCTCTGTCACCATCTCTCACATGTTCTGTTTCTCTGGAGAACCTGAATAATACAGGTGCCCCTCAGACTACCAGACAGGGGACAAGCTGACCCTCTCCTCACCATTACTGGACTCAGCATTCTCAAGTGGACAAATGCGGTAGGGATGAGGGCCTCTAGAATCATCTGATGACACTGATGCACATTAGGGTATTTGAACACAGGAAGAGGGGCCTTGTTTTCACATCCCATGATCCACCCACTAAGTCCAGGACTAACAAGTTTCCAGTAGGAGCCCAATCTCCCTGGGGCCAGCGAAGGGAATGAGTCTCCGCTGCTTCCTCATCAAGACAGGATGCGCCTCTGAGGTTGAGCTTGGGTAGGCTCCTCCCTCAGGGATCGCCTGGGCCCTCCCTGTCTGCTCTCAGTTGAGGAGACTGAGGCCCAGCGGGGGAAGGGACACATTCAAGTTCACACAGTTAGTTACATTTAAAACTAAGCTAATTACATATTAGACCTAAACCCCAATTGACTGCTGGGTTCTTGCTCTAGTGCCCTCGACATGAATACATCATACCCATCCCTTATTTTCCTTCAGGTCGCTCATTGTTTCCCGCAGAACAGGGCCCCTACTCTATGAAGCAGAGAGCTAGATGGGACCGGGTCCAGCCTGTCACTCAAAAGGTGAGCTTTTCAAATATTAAAAAAATATATATATTCAAGGGATGGTTACTGATCTAAACGGTTTTACTGTCCCAGCGAGGTAAACACTTAAATAAACAATATGGTTACAGGTTGTTATTCACAGTGTCAGGAGCTGCTTAACAAAAATTTGAAACATAATCCATGACCAGTACTGTTAAAATGGTTGTAAATCTAAACATTGTGTCTAGTTTTGTGTTCTAATTGTAGAGTTGTTCAAAATTGGTCACATAGGATAAAGAAACTGTGGTGTATCTGTACCACTGACTACTACTCAGCCATAAAAAGGAATGAAATGATGTCCTTGGCAGCAACTTGGATGGAACTAGAGACTGATGTTTTAAGTGAAGTGTCTCAGGAATGGAAGAACAAACACCACATGTTCTCACTAATAAGTGGGAGCTAAACGATGGGTATACACAGGCACGAAGAGATGTAAAAGACGTTGGAAACCAAGAAGAGGAGAGACAGGTAGGGGATAAACACTTACCTACCTGGTACAACGAATACTATCCTGGTGACGGGCTCACTACTGACTTCAGCATGATGCAGTGCATCCGTGTAACAGAAACACTTGTGGCCCCTTAGTGTTTTGAAATTAAAAAAGAAATTAGTCGCAAAGCACGGCAAAGATTTAATGCTATTTAGGCCGTCACCAGAAATACATATGAAAAATCACAAGGCTATACTGATAGTTTAATTGGTGCCTGAGGAAGTTTGGGGTTCTATAGCCTCTCCCAAATATTTTCAGGTATTGTTTACCTTAAAGGTGAGGTCTAAATAAGAAGCTCCCTTAAGCTTCTTGGGCTTTTATATATTTCATATTGTCTAATTTTGGGTATTTTTAATCTTTTCCCAAATCTAACTGCTGAAGTCCCAAGTTGACCAGATATTACACGCTGTGAGAAGTGTAGTGAGTACTTTGTCAAGCCCGGGTTAATGAGGTATAATTAAAATTTATATATCTAGGGTCCCATCTTAAAAAAAAAAAAAAAACTGTCGATGTCTTCAAGTAATTCTACCATTTTTATTACTATTTAAAATGTTTTTAAATTTAGCATTATTATTTTATATTGTTAGATTGAGAGATTCCCTTGTCAAGAATTTTCCTGCCTGTGGGAACTGTAGTGATATATCCTGTTTCATTCCCAATACTGGTTTATTTGTGTCTTTTTCATTCTTGATTAATCTTGCCAAGGATTTATCAATTTTATTGTTTTTTTTGTACAGACTCAACTTTTGGTTTTGTTGATCCTCTCAACTCTCTTTGTTTCTTTATTCCATTAATCTCTGCTCTTATCTTTATTATTTCCTTTCTTTTACTTTATTTGGGGATTTTAACTTTTTAATTTTTTTCTTTTTTTACATCTCAGCATATTACGGCATACAAACATTTTGGTTACATATATTGGCTTTGCATCACCCAAGCCAGAGCTACAAGTGTGCCCATCCCCCAGACAGTGCCCTCTGCACCCATTAGCTGTGAGTTTACCCATCCTCCTCCCCCTCCCACCGGCCCGGCACCCAATGAATATTACTTCCATGTGTGCACCTAAGTGTGATCACTTTTTTGGGTTTAATATAGTTCTTTTTCCAACTTTCCAAGGTAAACACTCTGATAGTTGACCTTCTGTTTTTCTAATGTATGTATTTAACATCATAAATTTCCTTCTAAGCCTGGCTTTAGCTGCATCCCACACATTGTGATGTCATATATTTATTATCATTTAATGCAAATATTCTAGAATTTCCACTGTGATTCTTCTTCGATCTATGGGTATTTAGAAGTATATTGCTTAATATGCAAACATTTGGGAATTTTTTAGGTTACATTTTTGTTACTGATATAAAAGTAATTTTCACTGTGATCCTAGAACAAACATATCCTGTATAATTTCAAAACTCTGAAATTTGTTGAGACTTAATTTTTGATCCAGCGTTATATGGTCAAATTCGGTAAAATGTCCCATGCACACTTAAAAAGAATGTGCGCTCTGCATTTACTGGGTAAAACACATATGTGTAATCAGACTAAGTTCATTCAAATCTTCCCACGTCATTATTTATCTTTTGTCCACTTATTCTATGAGTAACTTCCACAAGAAGTATCTTACTATCTCTTACCGCGAAGCGAAGCTGGGCGCTTTGCGAGTGCTAGCTGAGTTCTTCAGGGGCTGCAAACGAGTTGCTGGGTATTTACCAAGGCCCCTCCTCGCTGGTGGTCCCTGAATGTTGGTTCCTGCCCAGCCCTAGGGGACTGCCGTGAGCTCCAGCGGCTTCTCGGGGCTCCTTCGCAGCTCTCTGTGTAGTGCCCCAGTCTCTCAGCTGCTGCCTTATAAATTGACAAGTGCCCCAAGGGAAGAGTGGCTGTCTCCCCCTGGCTCGCCTCTCTGCCTCCCTCCTCTCTGGGATCCTGGCCCCTCCGGTCTGCTGCCTGCATAGCTTTTGCATGACTTCAAACAGGTTTTCTTTTCCTTAGTATTTATCCAGTTTTTCCAAGTGATGTTGGCATCAGTGGGCAACGAGCTAGTCTCCCCTTGCTGGAAGTGAAAATCTTTATTCAGAGAATTTTTATCTCTGTAAAAAAATACGAGAATTTAAAAATTAAAAAGATGAAAAGAATGTTTGATCCCTGGTGGAAAGAAGTGCCTTCTTTACGTGGTTCAACTAAGAGCATAAACCACGCATGTGGTTACCTGATAATGTGTTTAGAGAGATTTTTCCCTTTCTGTCCCTCCTTCCCAATTTCATTTATTACACAACCAACAGCAATTTAAAAAGCAGTTAATTATCCGCGATCTCATTCTTCCAAACAAAAACATACCTCTGTTTGTATTTTTATTTTGGGAGTATGTTCTCTTATAATATGTCCTTTGTTCATGCGTAAGTCCTACCTATGGTATCATTATCTATCTATCCATATATTTTACTCAACATCACTTCATAAAAATATTTTATCAGTCTACGTAATCCTAATTTTAATAGCTATACCATGTAGTCTAAGTTGCCTTATATACTTGTTTCAAAACTTATATTTCCTGTGTAAATTTCCTGTGTATCTACTTATTTGACAGAGATCATTATTTTTTAAAAGTGAGCCTTTAGTAAGTACTTAAAAATGGCTTTATTCTAAAATCCATGCTATGTTATTTCTCAAGGTTTTTTTTTTCATACAGTTGAATATGTTAATTTTTTCCTCTTGTTTTTTTTTGATTGCAGAGAAACCAAACCATACCTCCTCCCCTGGCTCCTTGTGCTTGCTGAGGATATGTTTTAGAGTTCCCACATAGCAAGAAAGTCTGTGATTATTGCACTCAACTACCCTAGTAAGGAAGAGGCAGAGGCAGGGAGGAAACAAGGATGAAGGCATGCTCTTGCCATTGAAAGGCCTGTCCTCTCGAAGGAGAGGTAAGGGTTCCTTGCACACGAGCTACTTGTGTTAATCCAGCTGTGATGGGGGATGTAACAGAGGCATGGAGAAAGGACCTGGGAAACAGAGTGGGCAAAGTCTCTAGGAGAAAACTAAGTATTCTCCTTCCTCACAGATCCTTTACATGTGGGGGCATCAGGAAAGACTCTGCTGAGGCGTTGAGTGAATAGGAGTTTTAAGCAGAGAAGGCAACTCTCGGCAGAGGGAAAAGTGCGTGTCAAGACGTGGAAGCCTGTGAGTGCACCAAGGGCTCAAGGAACGGCAGGCGACTGAGCACACCGTTCTCAAGAATGGGGGAAGCAGTGGGCAGGGTGGCCAAGTGATAGCTTGAAGCCTTTCTTATTTCTTTGTTCAATCAAATTCCTCTTCTGCAAATGCTGACATCGGCTAAGCATTGACTGGAATGAGGTTTGACGCTCTCTAAGGGCTTTTGAATTTTCATCCAGATTAATCTACCGGGTGCAGAGCATATGGAAAATATTTTTTAAGCAGGGAACTTCCTGTACCTATTCCAGACCACCAGCTCCTCCTCTCTAGGGAAAACCATTCCCATCCTTTCCTTTCTTTTGTAACTTGGACTCGGTAAAAATAAATATTTATTGCTTAAATTGGCATAGAGAACCGTGAACATTTTCATCAGCCAGTTAATGAGAACTTCTGAATACCTCTTTATTAAGAGAACTGACATTAAGTATTAACTCAGATCTGTGTTCTCGAGTTGCACGTGGCTGTTCAACTCAAATCTTAGCATCACACCAGTATGCTGGATGGTGCGGAGCATATAGAAGTCATTTGATTACTGTCAACTACAGTTAATTAAACTCTAATTTAGAGTTATAATAGCAGAGTATCATTTATTTATTTGTTCTTTATGGAGCAAAATTTAAACGAAATCAACACTGCATTTTTCGCCGTAAGGGTAAACTTTCATCATTCTTACTGCTTGTCTCTTTCCCATTAGTACTATACTACACGTGTCTCTGTTCTCCTTTCCTGTGTCCGTGGCAGACATCACTAGTTGATCTTCAGGACTTTATAGCTGAGCCACAGTATGGCTTTGAAGGCTTCACAACCTGACCCCCAGGCATCATGATCCATGGATTGTACGTGTTTGTGAGACGAAACCCACTTACTACCCTAGCACCATTTCTTCACCAAGCAGTTTACTAACAATATCATTGGAAATGACTGCACAAAGCATCACCTAATAAAAAGCCTTTTACTAAAGTGGGATATACATACCCATGTCTTAACTGCACAGCTCAGTAATTTTCAAACAATGAAAACACTGAACTATTTGAAAGTACTTGAACGTACATTATCTCATTTAACTTGCACAGCTGCCTTGGAGGTAGGCAAGACAGATGTTGCTATCTCCAGTTTGCAGCTGAGCAAACTGAGCTCGGGCAAATCAAATGGCTTGTGCAGGATCTTCAGCTCGTAAGCGGAATAGCTGGGATTTGAACCCTGGTTTCTGGGCTCTGACTGTCAGTCAACCCCTAGTCTGTTTTCCATGCTGGAGTAACATATAGAATAGCAGAAAGAATGAGGGAGGAAGGCAGTACTAAGTCACTTTTCTGGGCGATGGGGCACTAGGAGAATCGCTCTGCTCATTTGCTTTCGGTGAAGAAAAGCTTTTGGATATTCAGCACGACCGGACTGAGCATTAAGACTCCTTTCATCACATTTCACCATATTCGATAAACAGGAATTGGTCCTCAAACATTCCCAGGGTGGAATAGACACAGAACAGATACAGACTGAGCCCCTCCGCCGTGTTAAGACAATAGAAGACAAAAAAGACTAAGAATGCACAGTCTTTCCCGTGAGGACTTTGCAATCTGTAGGTGAGACAAGACACAAATGGCACCAGAAGGGGGGAAGGAATTACTTCCAGAGAACACCTGCCGAGCAGCCCCCATGGAGCTGGGCCTGAGAGGTATTTCATCTGAGAAGGTGGGAGATAGGGTTCAGGAGACAGCCCCACGTGAGTGAAGGGGTGGGGGTGGGGGAAGAGAGTAAAGGACATTTTACTCTCTTCTCTGTTATAGTGGCTCAGTTTCCCTGGGAAGTTGGGCTGAAGGAAGGCCACGCTTTGGTTCTTTAGCACATCAGAATGCTTCGCCTTAGTGCTCCAGCAGGAGCTGTCACCACACACACCTTTGTTATTGCAATCTACCTTCTCCCAGGAAGCTACCTGAGAGAACCATGGAATTACATACCTGCCAGTTTGAGAACAAAGGTAAACAAAGGGCAGACACAGCCTGAGGTCATAGAGCGAGCCGGTAATAACATCACAAATTCCTAAAGGGAAGGGTAGTCTGGTTGCAGCTGCAAACGCCTACGGGAGGAGGTCGGCACTTGCTCTGCTCTAGCACCCTGCATTTAATATGCTCTTTGACCCCAGCCGCAGACCTGGGCACCCAGGTGAGTCCTTCTCAGTCAAGAATCAAATCTCCTACAAGGAGATTCCTCTCAGCAACCCAAGAGCAGCTATAAATGGTCAAAGTCAAGGGCAAACAGGCTTCTTGCCGCACCTTATATGCCCTGAAACATGTAAGGTTTCCTTATAGCAGATAACAACCTTTTTGGACTACATTTGAGGGTCTCTGTACAGAGATGAATTTAAATAGCCTTGGATGCAAGAGGGATGATGACGTCCATGTATATCGGGCAATGCGTATTTCATCTTAAAAACAGAAATTAATATAGAACCTAGAGTTCGGTAATTCGGCCAACGACAGAACGTCAGTAAGTCTAACAGTTAACAAGTTTTACTAGAATAGGAAAGCAGATGTTGATAGCTCATGTCTGTGTTCATGATAAACATAAGCTTCAAGAGCACATTCCTCGCTGCACCCCCAGTGCTGAATTATTGGATGAATTCCTGAGTAGTTCTAAGTAGTGGAAATGACCACAGGGGCTCTCGTCCTTTCCTGCCTCCCGAGGTTGGTCAGCGCTTTTCGGAGAGGCTGGAACACACTCCATTATCCCTGTCACTCCTCTTTTAACTCAGTGGTTCACAGGCTTTTCCATGAGAAAACTGGTGTTCTGGGGACATAGAAAGGCACGTACACACACGGACATGCGTTCGCACACCCTCTCCCAGAAGCGTTTCGGAGACTGGTGACGTTGCAGTCACTCTGCCTAGTGGTCACAGCGGATTCCTGACTGCTCCTCGGCGGAGGTCCGGTTGGGATTCCTGGACACCCGGCTGCAGTCGGAGAGCCTGGCCGACACCTGCAGCCAGCAGTTCCTCTGCGCTCCATTCGGGAACGCGTGGGACGCGTGCTCCGTGAGAGCCAATTCCTCACATTAGTCTCCCCACACCCAAGAGGGACCCTGCTCCCTATTTTACAAGGCAAAAAAATACGCTTCTCTATTTTTTTTTCACATCACCCTGCCATTTGAGTTGGTGCGCACGGCACAGAATAATTAAAACCGAACCCAGGCCGTGCCTGAAAGTCAGCCCCGTAGCTCTGAGTCATCCTCCCCGGGCTCAGCGCGCAGACCTTCCTCCGGTGAAGGGTCCCCGGCCGGCCAGGGAGGGCTGCGGCAGGAAGACGGGAGGAGGCGTGGGTCTGGCTGGAATCCCGCAGGCAAAGCCTCGCTGGGGAGCACCTCCTCCGCCTCCTCCACTGCCCCTTTTCTGGTTGGGACTCTGAAAGCACTCATGTCTTCTATGAAAGGCAAGGCCTGTCGGGACACGAACCAGCCATGGAAGGTGCTCCAGGCAAGACTTCCCATAGACAATTTGGCCAAATTCATAAATTAAGTTGAAAATTTGATCCTGCTTGCTGCCAAGCGGGGCTAATTAATTTCTGTAGAGACTGATGAACAGGAAGCACACTATTCACATTATTTCATCAACAATTAATTCACTAAGCTGGGATTCATTAGTTTCCTGGCATTCACCATCCTAAACAGTGTTGGGAAGGTGTTTGTGGAGGGAGCCTGGCTATTTTAAACCTCCTGGAGAACACCTTAGGCTCAGCTGCCTCCTCGCAGGTGACTTCACCCTCCCCTGGAGAGGACTCATTAGGGCTTGTTTTGCAGCCCCAGGAGGCAGGCCTGGGTGGTTCACCATTCCTCCCCGAGATGTTCTGGAACTTTGTGGCCTCCCTGGCAGCAGGAAGCCATGCTCTGGGCCCCACATTAATCGCTGCTTCACTAATGAGCTTCACAAATGCCCCAGGGCACTCTCAGGGACAGGAAGCTGGAGGGGACAGAGCTCGCCTGCTTCTGCCCAGTCTCCCCAAGCCCCTCCTACTCTCCTCAGATCCCCTCCAGACCAGAGGCCCTGTGTTCTAGAGCCCAAGGTCCCCAGGTCAGAGCTGCTCATTGATTGGTCAGCCAGCAGGCACCTGATGCAATTATGGGGTACAGTCAGGGAAGGCTTCCTGGAGGAAGATCAATATGAATGCTCCACAAGGGCAGGGCAGAGATCCTATGTGTTTTGCTACGACTGTGGCCCATAGAGGAAAGAGAGTCATCCAAAGCCGCCCATCCAGTTAGCAAAGCAGTCAGGGCTCCAACATTATCCTTTGGAAGCTCCTGCACATCAAAAGACTTCAGCAAAATGTTCTCCGTTCCAGGGCCTGTCTTCCCGCAGCAGTGTGTGGTCAGCCTGAGACTGGGCAAGGTATGGCCAGGGTCCTGCTAAGCTCTGAGTCTAAGCCAAGAGGTGCTGACTGTCCTTGAGCTAAGTGATGCTGTGTGGCTCCATCCTAGCCACATGGCCACTTAGAATCTTCTCCAGCAAGTCTCTTGACCGCAAAGTGCATATGCAGTGCAGACTGGCTGGGTAGGCATCACAGGAGAAAATAAGGCAAAATGGTTTGAAGAGAGCCGCGTCCAATCTCCACGCTCTCCCAGGGCAGGTGCATGTATCATGTCTGCGCAGGACCGGGACTTTGCCTGCACATCTGGTTGGAGATACTCACAGCATGTTCACGGCTCTGTGACAATGGGTATCCTCATCCAGCCTGAGAAGGGACCATACGGAGCCCCGCAAGGCTGTGCTTCCCAAGCCAGCCACAGGCTTGTACACAGAGAGGTGGTCAGGTCGGTTCACCTAGCCGGGCTCCACCCCTGCGAAGGAGGGAAGGCCAAGGAGAAGCCCGACCAGGAGAGTCTGGCTCGGATTCCTGGCAGGGGCCATATACTTGACAGTCTTTCTGTTCATGAATTTCCTTTTTTGTCTGGGCATAGTAAACTATTGTGGCTAGGGCAAGCCTTGGCCCACGAGGCAGGCGAGTCAGAGCCCTTGGCAGCAGCCGCCCTCAGAAGCCCTGACTTGCTCGGCCCCTGCACCATGGAGGAGAAACCACTCACTCTTCGTCCTCCTTTCCCGGGAGGGTTTTGCTCATTACTGCCTTCCCGTTTCCCCTCGGTGTTGCCAGAAACAGGATTTTACTGAGTCTCCAATATTGGAAACATTTGGCAAAAAATGTTAAAATTTCCTGCTCTCTCGCAACTGCACACAGGAAGAGAAGCTGCATTTCCAAGTTGAAATATTTCACGTAACAACGGTTCCAGGCTGAACAAGCAAAAATGGTGGACTCAGTTTTCTTAGGGTAACGTGGCCCGTCCTCCTGACACTAAATGAAATTATGGAAGATACATAAAAATAGGGTAAGTCTGGACTGGTGCTGACAGCTGGATACGGGTGCCAAGCAGGTATCAGAAAAATTCGAGGATATTCTGTTAGATTGAGAATAAATGGTACAAAATGAAAAGAAGATGCCCACGTCCAAATTGTAACTCAACTTCCTGAGCAAGGAGCAAAAACCTCCTCTTCTGTAGTTTCTCCTCTATTAAGTCATATAAATGGGTCCTATCAAAAGTTAGGTTTGAGGTATAGTGGTACTTTTAGGAGTCAGGAGTCTTAGATCTATTTGCCTTTCTTAAAAAAGAAAGGTTGGGTGCTGTGCCTTCTCTGCAGGGCC
The DNA here is from genome assembly GCA_963574885.1 of Lepilemur ruficaudatus. Lineage (NCBI taxonomy): Eukaryota > Metazoa > Chordata > Mammalia > Primates > Lepilemuridae > Lepilemur > Lepilemur ruficaudatus. The sequence continues at coordinate 40,236 of CAUYRT010090552.1, read as the reverse complement.
ATGCCTCTCCCGCTCCCAGCCCGTGTGCTCTGCGTGGGTTTCCTCCCGAGCTCCCCACCCCGCCCGCCCGCTCCCAGGTGGGCACTGGCTGGCTTCAGCTCCCTTTTCACCGCGGGATTTAAGCCGAGCTGCAGCAGCTGCCTTGTGAGCCCAAGGGGAGATACTGTCTGAGAGCAAAGTCAACACACTGGAAGAACAGAGCCGCGCTGAGTACCGATAATATTGTCCGACGCCTGCTTCAAGTTGCACCTGACACTGAGCCCTACTCCAGAGCCATCCAGTCACATGAGCCGATAAATTCCCTTTTCGCTCAAGCCAACTTGAGTTGGGTTTTCTGTCACTTGTAACCAAAAGAGTTCCAACCTTATCGGTTAGGCAGAATTAATCAATAATACGGCCTGAAGCCAACCTTGATTCTTTGAGCATCTGCACGTGCTGAATACAGCATTGACGTCAACATCTGTGCTCATGAGAGCATTCTATCTTTGTAAGATACGTTTGAAGAACCACCAACCGAAGGGAAATCAATGAGCTGTACGTAAACGGCACGTACCTAAACAAGAACCTCTTCATTCATGTGTGCTTTTAGTATTTTAATTTTCCAGGTTACTGACCCTCAGGGCCTCCACCACCAAAGGGAACAGGAGGCCTTCGGTTCGAAGGTAACGTGACATGTTTCCCTACCCCACCGCCAAGCCCAACCAGTCTGACGATGAACCTTTCGGTTTCCAGATGGGTAGAAACCCTCCGTCTCCCACTAGACATTCTATGGCTGTGTTAAGGGAGCAAGACAACAAAAACGAGAAAACTTCTTTTGTTCATCTAACAACATTCTCCGCCTCCGTCGTGGCACATGGCCACACTGCCTCCTTCCAGCTCCTTCCATCTGCCATGCTGTTTGCTTCACTTACACCTGGTTACTTTCATAGCACCTACCACTGCAGGTCATAAAATGCCTACTGATACATTTGTTTGTGGAATGTCAGATTCTCCTCTCTACCGCAAGGTCCACCAGGCAGCAGCCAGGGTGGTTGTGGCCTGTACCCTGTCCTCAGGGGTGGCCTAACAACAAGCAAGTACTTGTTGAAGAAATGAATGATGAATGCATGAATGAGTGCTTGTCGCCTCCTTGGGGTTAAGAGGGATGAAGGTGTGAGTTTCTTCATACACTACTTTTGTCTGAGATAGTTCTTTCTTCTAATGCCTTTTCTTTAATAAAAGGTTGATATTTTGTCAGTTGTCAGTTGATTTTGATCCTAGTTTTTTCAAGGGAGGAGAGGGGAGCCCAGAGGCGGGAGGAAGAAGGGTCTTGGTACTACCTAGAAACTGGTTCTGTGAGTTTATCTTTCTCTGGATGCACGAGTGGGCTCTTTAGAGGAGGAAATGAAAGCCGTGTGGATTCCAAGTCTGAAAGGGAATTTACCAGCTTCTGCCAGGAATCATGCAGGTAATGGTTCTGGTTGATGGTTCAATTCTGATTTGGGGTAAAAGAGCATGAACGCACCTATCTCGTTTACAATTTTCCAGTTTGCCATTACCCGGAGAACCTGGAGAACTATAAGGGAAGTGAAGCAAAGAAAAACAGCATTTTTTTTTAAATTCTGGGTAGATTCACCTTCAACAGAGGGGGACAGTTAAGTCAGTGATGCCTCATCCATGAGGGGCACATTCTATATTCCTTAAAATAGTTTATAACAACGTAAAGCATGACTGTGCTGCAGTGTTAAGTCCAGAATCTAAAACAACAAAAGACCCAGGATGGAAAGTTGTAGCCACAGAATAATAGTAACTGGGCTGATAAGGGCCCTGCCGCAGGGCCTGGCTCACCTCCCCAGAAGCAGCTCTTATCAGCCGCTCCTAGAGGCCCCTGCCCTCTGCCCTCCAGTCACCTAAACCCACGTCCCACTCACGCCTTCCCCCATCGCCACCCTTCCTCTCTCCTGCACAACCCCCCGTATGTCAGGTGTCAACTTAAATGTCTCCTCCTCTGGAAACCCTAACTCCTTTCCTAAACCCAGGGTCCTCGGCAGTGCCCTGAGGTCAAGTCCCAGCTCTTGTACTCTAAAGCTCTGTACTTTTTGTCCTTCTAGGTCATCACACGTAACACAGTGCCTGCCCCCACTAGGCTGTGAGCTGGGAAGGTGGATGTCATGGGACGCAGTGTCCCTAGCACCCGGCACAGTGCCTGGCACAGGGTCTCAGTGAGTAATCGTTGACTACAGACCGGCAGGAAATAGGCCAAAATGTTGCCAGTGGTTGCCTCCACGTGGGACAACTCATGTTGATTTTTATTCTCTTATTCCTAGTTTTCTGTATCTTTCAAATTTTCTACAGTAACCTTATATTACACTTATGATAGAAATTAACAACAACCCTTTAATTATAAAATAGCTGGAGAGGGCATGAATAGCAGCAACATCAAACATGTTTTCTTTTCTTCACAGAAGAACAGTGGGATTTCACCTGTGCTTTTTAGGTCTTTCTCTGGGGAAAAACACACAAATGATGCATCTGGACCAAATCCACCAAGTCCACAAGAGAGTGCAGTGGAGCCCTTGGGCCATGCAGGGTTGTGTCCCAACATCATCCCAGTGAGCTGCATATCCTGGTGAACCTCACCTTGGCAGAGACCAGGCTTTTCATCTCTGTATTTCCAGTACCCAGCTCAGGGCTGGGACAGAGCAGGTACCTACTTAGTAAATGTTTGCTGAATTCCTTGATAACAGTTTTAGGAAAAAAGCAAATTTAAACAGATGCATGGAAAGTGGGATGTGTTCTGTGCTATTGTTTTAAGCATTCAGGCATGCACAGGAGGGAAATATCCCTCTGCTTCAGAAATAGTAGCTCAGCTGGTAGGTGTATGTGCATATGGTTACACTCTGTTTATCTAGAGGTAAGGTTTAAAGTGACTTCAATCTTCTGACTATAACTAAAAACAAAAACAAGACAAGAAAGAAAGAAAGAAAGAAGAAGGAAGGAAGGAAGGAAGGGAGGAAGGAAGGAAGCCTTTGAGAATCTTAACAAGTTAACAAAGGCCATACTCTCAGAGTCATGCCCTGGAAACCTCCATGAGCCTTGCAGAGCCTCCCTCAGAGCCTGTTTGCAGGTGCCTTTGATACAATTCTAACCAGCACAGTCTGGAGTCTAAAGACGGTCCCACATCATCACATACTAGGGGCATTTTCCACAGGGCTCGCTGCTTCCACCTTTCAAAGGCACTGGACTGTACTAACAGCACCAAAACATCAACACTAGGGCAGGCCTTTAAAGGACATCTAATGAAGTCCACCTCCTCCTTTTACAGAAGCAGCACGATTAGAGAGATTAATGGGCCTGCCCCGAATCACACAGCAATAAGGACAAAACTGTGATGTACAATAGACACACAAGTAAACAAGAAGCTCCCAGGTCCCTGACTCCCTGTACCAAAGCACCCGTAATCACGGGTCATGATGGCCAAAGGAGAGACGGGAAGGCAGAGGAGTGAGCCCTATATTTTAGAGCGATTTCCAGCAAAAATTCTTTTACAATTTTTTAATTGGTTGTTAAGAGTGATTATCCCCAGTTATCTGATGTACTGACTTCTGGGCAAAGTTTCACTGCTCAATCTTGCTGAACAGAAAAAAAATAAGCCTTCCTTAATATTTCTTTCTTTCCAGTACTCAGCTACACACACACAGTTTTCGTATCATCCGCTGAGCGGACAGCGTGCTTTGTGAAGGCAGGCAGACGTGCTCATCGCTGGACCGCGCCTGAGGCAGTTTTTCTGGATGAATGAATAAATGAATGAACAAATGAATGAACCTCGATTTAGTTGTCAAGTCTCGACATAGTGCGCCCATGCCTGGAAGCCAATTCTTAAAATCCATATTACAGATGCATCTGATAAGGCAGGAAGTGATTAAAACAAACCATAAGCATTGAGGGAGCCGTTGTCAGCGCTTATTTCAATAACCAACAATGTGGAAACCGCATTTTCCCTGTAAATGGGGGCATGCTGCTGACACGTGGACATGCAAAAAAAAAAAAAAAAAACAAATACCCCAAAACCTTCAAGGCGCCATGTAAAACTTAGCAGGGAAGAAAAAGCACACAAAGCAGCTATCTTTCCTTTTCGTGATGCAAGGTTTGCACACTCGTAGTTTTGTGTTTCTATCCAGCGCACCTTTTCCTCCACGGATAACTGCGAAAGTCGTTCTCCCACTTAGTTCCCTTATTTAGCACCTCCTTAAAATTCAAGCTATTATTTCTTTTAATGAGCAGAATTTGGGGATATTATCCTACTCATCCGCATCTTCTCCGAGACTACAAATTATCAGGATGCACCTCATGTCTAGACGCCCGCAGGTGTCATCGGAATCCCTGATTTAAGCTGTTTACACCCCACGTTGTTTTATTTATCCTTCAACATCAGGTCTCTGTTTAATTAAAATTTACTTTGGTCCTCCCACTATCCCCGTGGCAGCACAGGCGTGGTTTTGCTCTTATTTATTCCACGTTTGCCTCCGTCTGCTCCAAGCCCGGCACTCGCTGCCCGCCCAGGCCCCCGGCCCGCTTTCCCTGAGTGCTGCAGTCGAAAACCACAGCAGAGCCAAGGCTGCCTCCCTCCAAGCTGCTCTCCGGGCAAGCGCTGATCTTCCCCAGACGCTAAATCATAATCTTCGTGTTTTTCGTATTTCACATTCTAGCCACAATTTCAACATCCCATCCCCGTGACATTAGGGAATGATAAATCAGCAGGCGGGACAGCTCCCCTGTACAGACTGGTACGGGCGGACCGGGCTCTGCCAACGCCCTCGCTCCTGCCAGATGTCGGCGCCCGCGGGGTTAACCCTTTCCGGCAGCCCTGCCCTCCCCAGGCAGCTATTTTTAAAAACATCAAATGGCTTTGACTTCTTTTCTTTTTAAGCTTTCTTCCTTTCTCTCCCCTCCCCCCTTTTCCCCCTTATTTCCTTGCCAGGCCCGAGAGTACTTTAAGGCAAATAAAAATGATATTCCGCAATGGGGAGACATATTTTCCTTAAATAGGTGAGTCTGCATTCATCAAAACCATTTTGGTCCTTCTGGATAGTATTAGAGGATAGTATTAGAGGAGGACCAGGTGGAGAAATTCTTTTAAGCTGGAGAAACATTTAGTGCTAATTTTTTTGCTATTTTAAAATAGTTTGGAGGTATAATTTACATATTAATGAATTCATCCGTTTTACCAGTGCAATTCAATGTTTTTGAATATATTTATAGAATTGTGCCACCAGAGAAATAATCTATTTTTAGAACATTTCTATCACCCCACCCCCCAACTCCTTAGTGTCCATTTGCAGTCACTTCCTTTTCCCACCCCAGCCCCAGGCAACCGCTAATCTGTGATACCGCCTGTCTCTATAGATTTGCCTTTTCTGGGCATTTTATACAAATGGAATTATGCAATAGGTGGTCTTGTGCATCCGGCTTCTTTCACTTAGCCTAATGTCTTTGAAGTTCGGTACTAATGGCTCTCATTATATGGCAAAGCCCTTTGGAACGGCCAGACTGCCCCTAGAGACGACACAACCTAAAGTGTACAAGCTAAGTGAGCTCTCAGAGTACACACTGCATAGACACATACCCTGGAACAGGGTGAGAACTCTGTTCAGCGTCAAGTTCTGAGATATGTGTGGGGCGATGGGAAGTCTCTCAAGGTCCCTACACAAATACAGAGCGTCTCAGTTAGTGGTTGGTATCGGTTTTGTTTTAGAGAGGATTCCAAAGCCTTCAACTCACATGTTACCGAAATGAGACTCCAAAGCCATGTGGCTTTATTTGAGAGATACAAGGGCTTTTAAACTCTCCTTTTCATATTATCTAATAAGAGTATTTTTTAAAACTGAATGCACTTGACCCTTGAACAATGTGGGGGGGTTAGGGGCACCTACTCCAGCACAGTCAAAAATTCGAGCGTAACTTTTGACTCCCCCAAAACTTAACTACTGCTGACTGGAAGCCTTACTGATAACATAAACAGTTGATTAACACATATTTTGTGTGTTACATGTATTATACAACACTGTATTCTTACAACAAAGTAAGCTAGAAAAAAGAAAATAAAATATTAAGAAAATCACAAGGAAAAGAAAATATATTTACTATTCATTAGGTGGAAATGGATCATCATAAAGGTCTTCATCCTCCTCATCTTCACGCTTAATAGGCTGAGGGGGAGGAGGAAGAGGGGGGTTGGCCTTGCCGTGCAGGGGTGGCAGAGGCAGAATGAAATCTGCATATAAGTGAACGCTCACGGTTCAAACTCACGCTGTTCAAGGGTCAAATGTATACATACACATTTTATGTACTGAAATCATATGCTCAGGTGGAAAGTATTTTTACATTAACTAATATTATAATTAACTCACATACAGTTATATAATTATAACTTTAATATTATATAATTTTTAATATTAACTACTATTGTATATCATTATGGGAGAGAGAAAGAAATTAAAAGACAGAATGGGAGGTCGAAGGCAAGTGAAAGCCAGAGATTTGTGATGTGAGGGGGAGAAGCGGGAAAGGGTAGCCTGTCTGCCCCTGCCCAGCTCTGTCCTCAGCAGTTAGTGTTGATCTTCTTGTGAGCTTTTTGTCTGCTCTTGGAAACTTCCACCATGGAATATTCACAACAGCACCCTGACAAGGAACCCTTCTCCTAATTGTGGTTCTCGGTCCTGGCTGCACAGCACAATCACCCGGGGAGCCCTGAAACTACACCCATGCCCAGGCTTGATCCTGAATCAATTGCATTGAAGTAGGACTGGGCATTAGCATTTTTGAAAAGCTTCTCCAGGTGATTCCAATGCGGGGACCAGGGCTGAGGACCACTGGGCTAGATAGCGCAGTGCTTGTCCAACTTTCACCTGCGTTAAGTGTCACCTGGAGATTTTGTGAAGCTGCAGATTCTGATTCAACAGGTCTGAGGTGGGGGCCCGAGTCTGCTTGTATAACAAGCCCCCAGGAATGCTGGTGCTGCTGGCCCCCGGGACATATTTTGAAAGGTGAGGAGTTTGAGGAAATCCCAGTTTTTTGGCATGGCATAGGGTGTACCATCCTCTACTTTTGTGGTTCTTAGAGTAGGGTCCCCCAACTAGCAGCATTAGCATCACCTGAGAACTTGTTAGAAATGCAAATCCTCAGGTCGTGCCCCAGATTTATGAAGTCACAGACTCCGGGGTCCAGGCCCAGCAATTTGTGTTTTAACAAGCCCTGCAGGTGATATTGATGTACATTTACTTTTGGGAGCCACCGACCTACTTATATTTCCTAAACATGCTATGCCTCCACATGTGTTCCTTCTGTCTGCCGACCCTTCTTCTCACTGCCTACCCCTCCATCCAAAGCTCTCCATGGAATGCCTATCCATCCTTCAAAACCCATCTTTTCTCCCATGCCATCTATCCAGTGGCGTGCTGGTGTTCAACAATTGGCCTTTCTTGCGCCCTTACTTACAGCATTTGCTGATTTCTGTAGTGTAAATATTAATATTCCTATCATGGCCAATTTCCAGCTATCAATGTGAAGACACTGAAAGCAAAGGTGGGGAGAGACACACACTTGGTAGAAGAGAGGGGCCCTTACTAGCTGGTCCCAGCACACCCACCACATTACGCATTCAGCTGTATGACTCTTTGCTGGCTAGATGGCGAGCTCCTGAGGAGGACCCCATGTTATTCCTTCCTGCCCTCCACCACCTCTGGAATGGGCTTACACACAAAAGGTCCTTCACATGTCTTTAATTTGCACCCAACCTCTGTTATGACATGTACCCACGCCCACATACACAACTGCACTTTTCAAAATGAAAATTGTTCAATAGTGAGATAACTATTTTAGCTTTAAAAAATTAAAATTTTGATTGAGGATGGTAAAATATACCATCTATATTTTATTTCCAGAAATTGAGCATGTGTTAAAGTTAATTCTGATGGTACCCATTAGGAGTTAGAAGCACTGCTTTTGTTCAGTTTAAAAGTATGCATAGGAGTAGAAGGCTCCAGATGGTGGCCTCACGTGGGTGACGGAGCTGGGAGCCCAGGGAGGGTATTTTTAGCTCTGCCACTGCCCTGGGCTCACTGTCCCCCAACCCCACACTCTCATCTGTAAAGGGGGGTGCTATAATAGATAGTGAGTTCTAAAGATCTATTCAATCTCTCATTGTTAAACTACAATTTAAGACTCCAAATGCTCTTTAAACTGAGAAGGATGAATGCAAAAATGTTTTCTCCATTTTTTTTTTAAAAAGCATTTCTATGTTATGATAAAGGGTTAAGTACCTTATATGCCCTAAAGAGTCAAGGGCTTGTCTCGGCATCTTGTCCTCCTTTCTCCTGATGAATTGCCTGACGCCTCTCCGATCCTACAGTTCTTTTCTTTAGAAAATAACATTTGGTTCTGGTCGTGGCAGAAGCCTGGCCTTTGCCGACTTAAGGCCGTAAGGAATGTGACAGCAAATTTAAATACTTTCGTATCTATAAAAGCATGGGCCCTGAAATACAAATGTTAACACAAAACACTCAGCATTGGCTCTTTATATACGATAGAGCTTTCTTTAATCATCAGAGGTTCAGTTATTATTTATCTCTAATTCTCTTTTGGAACTTCAAACCTTGTATTCAGTTATAATTTTTCATATTGCTGGATCGTGTTGAGACTGAACTATAATTTTAGGGTTCATATTTCAATGGATTAACTTTACAGTATAAACAATCAGGAAACAGCGACTTTTTCCCTAATCTTGTATTTCAATGATCATTGGCATTGATTCTTCAGAGGTAGAATTTATCAATAAATTGCATTGTGTTATTTTAAAATATAAATAAACAGCTGTGTCAATACAAGAGACCATTTCGAAAGACTCTCCAAGAAGGCTTAAATATTTTTGGCAAGTAGGAGGTGAGAGTTCAGGGGTAACTATTCCTTTTGCAATTCAAAAACATAAATTAGGATAATTGTTTTAGAAAATACTTAGGGGAGATTTGCTGATAAGTTTGAGCTCCAATTAAGTAGCTTCTTTTTCAGCTCATGCTTTAATTTAATTCCAGACACTTTCCCCTTTTGCTTGTCAACACTGACACAGACCTATTTACTTCAAGATCATTTGTATTATTCCTTCATCGGGGTTTGGAACTTGGGTTTCAACACTAGGCAAAGGAAAAGAATAAAAGATAGCTTTCAATTTAAAGAAATGATTTCAGAAAAGACCTCAGAAGTGTTTTTGTTCCTTTCCTACTCTCACCTCCTTAGCATGTCAAACTGAAAGTATAACAATTGAATTAACATCTTTACCCACAAAAATAATTTCAGGGCTCCTGTAGTTCACTCAAGGGCATGTCATTCTCCCCGTCTCAGATTCCGGAGGGCTTTTCCTTCTTCCCTTTCCCTCATATTCCATATCCAGACAATTGTTAAATCCTGCCAACCGTTACTCGTAATGTGTCCAGAAGATATCCTCTCTTTTTTTTTGTTCATTCTCAACTTGAGAGTGCATCATAATCACTTACAGGAGCCTCATAAAAATGTACAATTCCAAGGCCTTTCCCCCAAAATTCGGTTCACTATGCATGTTCAGAGTGGGTACCAAGAAATCTTCATTTCTAACAAGGCAACTGGGTGATTTTGGGGGCCTTCCAGAAGGATGCCAGAGGATGAGCACTAGGAACGAGCCCAAGAGGGAGGAAGCATCTTGCAGGTGAGAGGCCAGCAGATGAGAGGCCAGCAGGTGAGAGCCCTGGGCAGGTGAGAGGGCTGGGAGGCTGTGGGGCAGAGACCAGAGGAGCCCCCAGGGCCCATGTGAGGGCCTCCAGGCCTTGTGAAACAGCTCTGCTTTGGACAAGTGGAGTCTGAGGTGCCCATGGGCCTCAGGTGAAAATGTCAGATGCAAGGAGGAAATGAGGAGAGAGATCTGGGCTGGATTAGGTCACTAGCTCCCTTGGAGAGAGTCTGCCAATTGAGGTGCGAAGGGAGTCAAGGTGGAAGCCCATTTAAACAGTGACTGGGGAAGCTGAGGCAGCAGAAGAGACAGGAGGGAGAAAGGAAAGTGCTGTAAATGCCAAGAAGAAAGAGAACTTTAAGAAAAGAGAGGCCGGGCATGATGGCTCACGCCTGTAATCCTAGCACTCTGGGAGGCCCAGGTGGGCGGATAGCTCAAGGTCAGGAGTTCGAAACCAGCCTGAGCAAGAGCGAGACCCCTATCTCTACTAAAAATAGAAAGAAATTAATTGGACAACTAAAAATATATAGAAAAAATTAGCTGGGCATGGTGGCGCGTGCCTGTAGTCCCAGCTACTCAGGAGGCTGAGGCAGAAGGATCGCTTGAGCCCAGGAGTTTGAGGTTGCTGTGAGCTAGGATGACGCCACGGCACTCTAGCCCTGGCAACAGAGTGAGATTCTGTCTCAACCAAAAAAAAAAATAAAAAGAAAAGAGAAGGTGGTTGACAGTCCCCCTAGCATTTCCTGTGCCCTGAACAGAGCAGGTAAATAATAAACATTTTCTGACCTGAACGGAAATGCTGCCCAGGCCAGGCAGGGAAGGTAAGAACTAGGCACAGGGAGGCTGTGGATCCCCATGTGACCTCGGCAAAGGCAGCCTCGGTGGAGGGGAGTGGGCAGGTCGTGGCTGGTTGGGAAGGGACTAAATGGTGGGGCGTGTGGACAGCAGGGGTGGGCACTGAGTACACGTCACCAACCAAGGTAAGGGGACAGATGGGACAGCAACTGCATGGGGAAGCAGGTGGGGCAGGGGGGCAAGTTTGAAGATGAGGGTTTGGCAAAGAAAAGAAAGGAAAATTATTCTATTTTTTTTGGATATGTGACCTCCTTCCAGGTGTGGGATTTGGGCTTTCAACACTTGAGCACACGAGACAACTTCTTAGCAGTTTCCCTAACTTTGTGCTCATTTGAATTGTTCAAAACGTTACCTTCAGGATTTCCTTCGTCAAGAAACATTTCCTTTTAGGTAAAGCCGTGGTTAAGCCTATTTTCTCCAAAGTGTTTGGCATCTGCTTTCCTGACCTGCCGCTGCCTGAGTGTGATGGGTGTTCCTGAGTGAGGGGCCCTGTCTGCTAGGTCCCCTCACAGTCCCTCAGGCAGGTGTGTTCTCCCTCCTCCAGTGAGGAAACTGACCTTCGACACCCTGCAGCTGAGAAGTGGTCAGGCTGGGATTTAAGCCTCGTTCTGCCTGACTCGGAAACCTCTTTACCCCACCCCGGCTGCCCTGGCTTCCACCGTATAAATTCCAAAATGACTTGACCACTTTTCCTTAAAGTTCCTGACCTGTCTACATTCCAGTTCTTTCTAACTGAGGTGTAGTTTCTTCAGTTGCTGAAAGCAAAACCCTTGCAGGTCTGCCCTAGCTCCCTCTCCCGTCTCACTTCACATGGAGATTCAGGATCGGGTGGGAGGAGCTGCCTGCTGCTCACCTCCCAGAACCGCCTGTCTGCCCTGCCCTGCCCTGCGTGGTGCCATCTGCTGCCTGTGCCTCACAAATGCAGAAGCCAGCCTCGTGTGTGGTCCAGCACTCCGAAGGCGCCCCTTCCAGCTTAGAGAGAAATCACACCTACTCAGCACCCTTGCTGAACTGCTGGGCACTTGGCGGGTGCCTGGCGGACGGTGTCTAAGCTAATCCAGCGGGTGCTGCAAACTAGATGCCGTCATCTCCATCACACATCTGAGGTTACTGTGCCACAGGGAGGGGAGGCGACTTCCAGGGACACCCACCTGGCACGGGGGCGTGTTGGAGCTCAGCAAAGGTCTGCCTGCACCTTAAGGCCACTTTGTTATACCATCTCCCAGCAGAAGGATGAAGTCACAGCAGCAGACTTTTCAGGCTCAGAGCTGGGCCATTTCTAGGAAGGATCAGGAAAAGTGATTGGTTAAGAGAACCTGTTGCTACGTCACATGTTTTGGTGAGAATTTAGTGATTTAAATGACCTATTGCATTCCACATTCCCAGTAGTTAGGGTCCCCTAATTTAGCAGTGTTTCTCTTTGTGCCTCTCCATATTGGTATTTAATCAATTAGGGTTTTAAAAATATACTTCTAATTGGAAATGTTACAGGTAGCTGTCACTGCCAAACACATTGGGATAGGAAGCTTTTGACCCAAGGAGAAGAAAACTTTAACTTGAAGAGAAGACAGAAGTGAAACAACTGGAGGGGAAAAAAGTCTTCAGGTCAACACAGCTGATCTCCTGGGCTACCCTGAGCCTGGTTCATGCTAGAATTAGAGAAGAACTGCATGGCCCACAAGCCTCTGCAGGTTCAAAAACCCAAAGAAGGTGCAGCTTATAGGGGATCGAAAGTGTGCTCATGTCCCCTTCTTCTGGGAGGTGCCAGCATACTTGGTCCTGGGTGCCCTGCTTAACACTGAGTCTCCATCTGGTGGGCTTGCTGCTGCCCTGGAGCCAGAGCCCTGGCCCTGGCTTCCTGCCAGCCTGGCAGCCTCCTTCCAGCCAGCGGAGCAGACACTGTTGGGAGCATCCAGCATGCTGGCTGCCGGGGCCGGAAGGAATCCTCCATCACCTCCATCCTTGTTGCCAGGGAGATGGGGCTGGGGCTGAGTTGTGTCACACGTATGTCCAATTGAGAATGAATTCCCAAATTTTTCCCTCTCCTAGGAAGTCCCTGTGGATTTTAAAATGGAAAGTAGACTAAGTCTGTGAATTTGATAAAGCTTCCATAGGCTTTTTTCAAGTGGTGAAGGAGTTTCTTAAAAATCTCCCAGTGTGTATTACATCACCTCTGGAAGTACCCCAAGCCACCCTCTTTCTTGCAGTAGTTCTACAGTCATTCCTGCTAGTCCTGAGGTTCATGACACCCAGCTGTGCACTTCAGAGGATGTCTCTGAGCCCCCTTTGAATACATGTAACTTGTGCACCTGCACATTGTATGCATTTGTCCCTCTGTAAGTATCATCAGCTTCTCCAGGATCAAAAGGACAAAATACCTCTTGCCCTTGTGTTTCTGAGTCAGTGACCAGGTAGGATTGTTTGGGGAGGGGAAAAGGAAACTTTCAGAAGACTTTCAGATTTTAATGCAAAGTATGATGTTTTGCTGCTTTGACTTCCCTCTCCTGGGGTTGAAGAGGCTGACTCAGGGTTCTTTCTCTGGGCATATTTTGATCAGCTGATTTTACTTCCGTTTTAGGTGCTGGGGAGGGGAGAGGATTAGAAAAATGCCCGATGCCCTGAGAAATCCCGCTCCCTTTCTCCCTTCACAGCAAAGCTGCTTCAAAGACTTTGTCCTGGATTCTCTCCACTTCTGGGTCCTCGTTCATCTTCCAACCCACAGAGATCTCAACTCTCCTCTCACCAGTCCTCTGAAACTGCCCCTGCCCCAAGTGACCTCCGTCTGAAATATATCCTTAAGATGCTTTTCAACTTCTGCCCTACTTGATCGTAGTTCTTTATATGGACTTAAATAATTAATCTTTATCTATCTTAGTCAAAGCATGCTGCATCTACAACACTATTAGCCATCATTAATATACTCTCTAAAAAAAGCAAAGAATTTTAATCACTGATTCTGGCACTGCTAAATAAGCTTGATATCAACATTTGTAGATTCCTTAAATATTTATCGAGAACCTACTGGGCGCCTATCCCTGTGCTGGGTCCTGACGTTGCAACGGTGGGCTGGCCTGTGCCAGCAAGGTAGCTTTCTATATGCTGAAGGGACAAGCGAGCTCTTAGGATAATTACTGCGGTTAGGATTTCAGTTGCTCATACTGGAACCACATTATTCATCTGGGCTGGTCTAGGGTCCCTGGGGAGTTTAGTCTTTCACAAAGTTAAGACAATCAAAAAGTACTTTCCCGATGCATGCACACAGTCAGCAGCCCTTCCAACGTCAGGCTAAAATGAGCAGCAGGGCAGCAATGTTCTGAAGCGGGGTTAAGGAACCCAAGGTGCATACATGTAGAAGAGAAATTTGGCCTCAAGTACTAAAATAATCAGAAAATAAAGTTCCATCTCCAACTGTCAAGGTTTCTAATTTGGCAGGGAGAGAAGGTGACCATGTAGCTAGTGTGGCTCTGAATATGTATCCACAGGTACAAAGAGTAACTAATCAAGGCAATAACAGGGTGAGAGGGGGATTTTCCTGTCGTCTTGGAACTGCAGTTTACTGCTCAGCTCAATTTTGAGAGAATCCCGGGGACGGCCAGCAAGAGTGGCCACTCCCAGCAACGCTTGCTGGGAGGTGCAAGAACCAGCCCTGCTCCCAGAGGCCCTTCTCCTCCATGACAAGGTTGCTGGCTACAGGGGAGTGTGGTATACATGGCTATACCTTCCCTTTTCCAGGTGGAAGGGGAGAGGTGCCTCCCCAAAGCCAAGCCATGGAGACTCCAGAGAATCACTAGTGAAGACTGCAGCTTCTAGGCAAAGGGAAGAGATTGGTTTCTTGAGTTCCTGTGGCTGAGCTGCAGAATCAGCAGGTGGCAAATGGGGGAGGGAAGAGCCAGGAGTGAAGGTGGTTAAAGTCCCCTGGAAGCATCTGGGAACCTCAGAGATCAGAATCTTTTTCAGGTCCAATAAACCCACTTTTCAAAGTCCTCAAGTCTTCAAGACCCTGTTCCCAGGCTGTCAGCCAGCCCCGGTTGCCGAGAATCCACATTACACAACTCCTGGGGTGTTTACGCATAGACTATGTGGCTTGTATAACATGATGGCCCTGCCCGTTGTGCCGGTTAGGATGTGTTCAACTGGAAGTGACAGTGACCTTGTCAATGGCTTAATCCAAAGTGACAGTTACCATTTACTTAAGAAGTCTAGAGGTAAGCAGTGCCAGGACTGGTGCAGCCTGGCCATGCCTTGGCGGACCCAGCTCTTTCTGTTTTTACACTCTCCCGTCTTCAGCATGTGGGATTTTTGTCCATTGCTTGTCGCCTTGGGGTTGCAATCGGGCTTCTGCGGTTTCAGATTCCATTTTCTGACACCAGTGGCCCAAGTTAGGAGAAAGCAGAGATAAAAAGCCAAGTCTTTTGACTAAAGGGCCAGGCTCCAGAATTCCTTGATGTCTCATACACCAAAACGAAGGAGAACAGGGTGACAGGATCTAAGTGGTTTATATCACATGATGCTTGTGCTCTGAGGTCCGCGATGCACTGGAGTTCTCTTATCAGTGGGTGAGTTGAGTAAGCACTGACCAGAGTCTCACATCCGTCCTCTGTGATTCGCTGTAACAAGCTAGAGCGTAGGTTCATTTCACGGATTCCTTCATTCGTGCATTCAACAGATATTTATGGGATGAGTTCTACATGCCAGGCTGTGCCAGGTCTTGGAATTGCTGCTGGTCAATCTCTGTAATGACACACACAGGGTTCTCTCTTAGCCCTGTCTCCTTCTCTAGTACTGGTTTCAGACTAGCCCCGTTGTCCTGCTATTGGCCTCCTTGGTTCTCACCACTGATCAGAACATCGTTGATTGACCCATTAAAACATTCAATTTTCAGCCTAATAACTGGAATCTGGACAGATCCCACTAATTTTTATGCTTTTCCCTGGTAGGTTCCTCTCCCATCTCACCCATTCACATCCTAGCCTACTCTTCTCATCAGCTGTTTTCTCTTTCCCTCCCAGGGCAAACAGAGACCATGAATGCAGCTTTCTGCCCTCTACAGACATGCTTAGTTACTAAAACTTCACTCATAATTGCCAACAGCTACTCTCCACCCCCGCATCTTCCTTTAAACCTATGTTACCTTCTCTTTAGAAAGAATAATACCATCACGAATAGGTATTAAGTATCTGGCCCTGGGCTGAGCATTTAACATGAATTATATGAATTTCATCCTCACACCAAATTATCCATTATGTCCATTTGGTGGATAAAAAACCAAAGTGTAGGTTAAGTAATTTGGCCGAAGATATACCATGGTGGAGATCTGTCTGGAAATTACAAAGTCCTTCTCCTAAGCACTGGGTGAAATCTCCTTGGGCTCACACAGCCCCCGCCACTTGCGGCCCCCCTGTGCATGCACACACATCCTCTCCATATAACTCACCCCACTGATGACATCTGTCTCTTGTCCACTTTGCCCATTGTACTGGGAGTGCTCAGAGGGCAGAAATTCTGATTCACAGTGTCTGCTCCAACACCTGCCATTCTTGCTGTGTGGGAGCCATCAGTGGAGCTATTAATGGCTGAGAGTGACACCCAGCAGGGAACTGGGCTGCGACAGGGACTGGTTCACAGCAAGATGGTTACTCTGCTGAGGTGGAAATTGGCAGGTTTGGAGGTTCAGCACCCTGCCTCATTCATTCATTCTTTCATTCAACAAATAGCGATTGGGTGTCTTTTATGTTCCAGCCACTATTCTAGTTGCTAAAGACACAGCAGTGAACAAAGCAGACAAAAATCCCCACCCTGGCAAAACTGCAAGCAAATGCTGGACCTATTTGCTTTCTCCAGGCACCATGCTCGGGTCTCTGTCACTGTTTCTTTCCTGCTTTTCCCTCCATAGTGTGACAGTTACAGGTGTTTATTGTCAAACTTTCTTTAACTCCTAAGAGTTATATCATCTCTATACATCTCTCAGATTAAACATCTGAAGAACCATAAATAGAAGCAAGTACTAAACGGACAAAATCTGAAGGCTTAAAAGTCACCTCCCCCCAGAGCCTCAGCCCCGGCATCATCCTCCGCAGGTTCCTTCTCTAGTCCGAGACACGCAGGGCTCCGTTTCCCATGTTTCCGTGACGAGGAGTTCTAAGCAGCGTTTGCAGGAGGGCAAGAAAAAGTGCTTTCTCTACTTTCCCTGCCCCGTCAGGTCCCCTCTGGCTGCCCCTCCCTCTCCCTGCTGCGGAGTCAGGGAATTCGCTCAGGGACTCCCCTGGGATGGGGAAGCCGCTCCCGCCCTGCCCAGACCCGGCATGGAGGCAGCGAGCAAAGCCAGTTCGTCCACCCACCCACGTCTGTGAAGTCTGCGGGTCGGTCCGTGTGTCCGTAGGCTCATTCGCGCCACACACAAGTAGAGATGGCAAGGAATGAAGCGCACACAGGTATACGGCCCCTCACGCCCAGCAGGAGAAAGGAGGGCTCTTTGTTGGGCTTCCCGCCGCCCGGTGCACCCTGACGCTTGGCGCCCGGTGGCTTCTCCACCCGCTGCGAAGGGGTGGGCGTGGGGAGGAGGGACACGCTTGCTCGGACAGGCCTGGCCCCTCGCGCTACGGCGCGCACGCGACCCACGGCCCCTGCGCCCGGGGCGGTGGAGCGGGGGCGGGGGCCGGACTCGATGGCCTCTCCCAAGAGCGCCCCCTTCTTCCCCGCCACTCCCCGGACGGCTCCAGCACCGAGTGCGGGGCCACGCTCCCGACCCCGCGTCCCAGGCCAAGCCACGCCGACCGGCGCGCGCCACCCGCCCTCGGCTCTGGCCCAGGTGTCCGGGCCGCGGCCCCCCGCGTCCTCCAGGGGACGTTCCCGCTGGGATGAAGCCCTGACCGACTGGAGTTAGAGAAAACCGCCTGGTCAGGCGACGTGAGGGAGGAGCCACGGTTACCGACCGACACGTGCCCAGAGTTCCCCACGTGTCACCGCACAGGCGCCTGCTTCCCCTCCCCCCGCCCTAATTAGGGGTCGCTGGCCCCGAATTTGTTCCCTCTGCCCACTCCACACCTCCCCCAGCGCGGGGAGCCCACCCTGCCTCCGCCCCTGATCGGAACCGTCCAGGAACTTGGACTCCTGCGCGGGCCCCAAAACCCGACGCGAGGGCCGGGAAGGAGGCGTTGGACGAGCGGCGGGCGGAGCGCCAGGTCCCAGCTCCGGAGCCTGCAAGCAACTTAAGCGTCCAGGACCCTAACCGTGCGCCTCTGAGGAGGACGCGGGCGGCGGCCCGGCCTGTGCTGGGAGCAGGCACCGCGCATCTCGCAGACTGAGCCTCGGGCGGGCGCGCCCCGCAGTCAGCACGAGGTCACCTGCCAGGAGGAATTTCCTGTCCCTGAACACTCACTGGAGCCGGCCCCGCCCTCTGCCCTGTCCCGGGCTCCACTCACCAAATGCCGGGGCTTCTCACAGCCAGCCGGGCCACGCCCTGCCCGCCGGCTCGCCACCGCCGCAGGCGCGGGACAGGCCTCCCGACGGCCGGCGCGGGGAGCCCGTCAGCGCGCACGCGCCCGCCCGCACGCGCCGCCCGCTTTCCCGCGCGGCGGCCCACGCGTCCCTTCCGGGACCGCTGGGCGAGCTGAGGCCTGCGGGCAGCGCGGAGCCCTGGGGGCCACCCTGAGGGCTGCACGGCGTCCCCGGAGTGAGGAGGCTTCGCGTAGCGGAACCTGGACGACACCCGAAGGTGCAATTAGCAGGTGAATCTTAGGCTGAGAATGTGGGTGTTGGCCACAAAACCTGCCTCTCCGTTGTCAGACGGTGACCGGGACACCGCCCCCCCTTGAGGTGTGAGCCCAGGTGGCGGTTCCCGGGTGTGTGCTTATCCCCAGTTCCAGCGTCCTCTGCGCACGACAGGAGCATGCACACAACAGGAACACAGTAAGCCTCTGTCGGCGGTTGAGGCTGCGAGGACGCATCGCAGGGTTTCCCCAGCGCTGGTGCCGCGTCTTTTCTGGCCACGGGGGGCGGAGGGGGGGCGTCTTGAGCCCGGTATGGCGGGGACGGACGGGGGCAGAAGGGGGGGTGAGGCCGTCTCAGACACAGCAGGCTCTGATGAGACTGGGTTTTAGGACCCTTGTGTGAGGTTCGTCAAGAGAAGGGCTGAAGGCAGGAGGAGGGGGAGTCCACGGGGAGCGGGGGTAGGGACTCTAGGGGTTAATGGAGCCACGTGTCAAAGCGTGATTAGAATGTGACTAGAGGGGGACACCTCCTTAACTTCTGCCAAGAGCAGGTGCCCTGGGCCTCAAGTAGGGCCGCCTGTTTGGAGCTCCAGGAGACAGTGTCCTGGGGCATGCATCCTGTCCGGGCAGGTCCCTTTGGCCACAGTGTCACAGTCAGTGTGGAGAGGCGCCCTCAAGTGGCTTCACAGCAGCAGACTCGAAGGAGGGGCGTGGGGCTCAAGGTGAGCACCTGTGAAACCCCTCCCAGGAATGGACTCCGCCCAGAAATAACGTGCTGAGGCTTTAGACACCTGGGACAAGTGGCTCGACGCTTGAGTTAAGACACGTCGAAACAGGGATGATTTTTGGTAATGCGTCCCCGTTTGTCCCCATGGGCTGGAGAGCTCTGAGAGAACTGGGATATTTAAGAATATGGTATTTTATTCCTCAAATGTTTGCTTTATCTCCAAACAAGCAGTAATTTTTAGAACAGCATTTACTAGGTGGCTTTTGATTTACAAATCAGTATTTATGAAAACAAATTAGGACAATATGGAGAAAATGCAAAAAGAAAATAAAAATGACTCGCTCCCCAGAGGTAGCCACTCTCTTACATTGTATATTACATACATTGTTTTGTAATTTACTTTACCCATTTAAAAGTATATCATGAATCTTTTCAGATGTCAATAAATTTTCTTTTACATTATTTTTTAATGGTAGATTGGTATTCCTTTCTGTAGGTCTGCCAAAAATTATTTAACTAATCCTTCTATTGGACATTAAGGTTGCCTACAACTGTTAGCCATAAAATAAGGCTGTGAACCTTATTTTACAAATCTGTGCACCCAGGCTTAATGAATTTTTGAGGATATATTCCTAGGAAGATAATTGCTGGTCAAATGATGTGCACTTTTTTTAAGGCATTTGATTTACATTGGCAAATAGCCGTCTGGCAAGGTTGTTTCAATCTGTACTTCCACCCACAGAGTATAAGAGTGTCTATTTCCCCACACCCTCACCCAAATTCGGTATTATCAATCTTTTTAACTTTTTGTCAATTTGAAAGTAGAAAGTGATAATGTTTAATTGTTTAAATTCACATTTTTTGATTATTCATAAAGGTAAGCAAAACATCTTTTCACTATTATCATTTCTTCTTATGTAAATTGACTACTTATATCATGTGTTTCTTATATTCAATGCTTATTATGGACCCGACATGGGGCATTTACTACTGGGTGTGTTTCGTTTTTTCAGAAGCTTTTAATATAATACTATTGTTATCCCTTTGCTTGTTATGTTATAAAGATCTTATCCCTATTTGTCTTTTAACTTTAAACATTTTTTTTGCTTTATAGCAGTTTTAAATTTTTATGTAGTCAAAATTGTGAACCTTGGTGTTACATCGAGAAAGGTTTCCTCCATATCAAGAATATAAGAACATAATTTTATATTCTACCTCCACTTTTTCCCAAAATTTCTTTATTGTGGTAAATATATACAACATAGAATTTACCATCTTAACCATTTTTAAGTGTACAGTCAGTGGTGTTAAATACATTCATAATGTTGTGCAACCATCAACATTATCCATCTTTATAACTCTTTTCACCTTGTAGAACTGAAACTCTGTACCCATTAAACGATAACTCACTGTTCCTCCCTCCCCCAGCCACTGGCAACCACCATCCTACTTTCTGCCTCTACAAATTTGACTACTCTAAGTAGAATCATACAGTAGTCCTCTTCCTGTGACTGGCTTATTTCCCTTAGTATACTAATATCCTCAAGGTTCATATACCTCCTTCACTTTTATAATTTTATCATTTACATTTAAACTTTTAATTTTTCTTACATTTATTTGATGTCTGACATAGGTAAGTACCTAATTTAATTTTTTCAAAAGTTGGGCCACTCTTTTCAATGTTACTGATTGAACATTCTATCCTTTCTCCAAAGATTTAAAATATGGTTGTTTTGGTTAATATTTTCTGGATTTTTCATATGTTTAATAACCATTGGCATTTCTTCTTCAATGCCTATGCATGTCCTTTGTCTATTTTTCCATTAGTGCTTTCATCTCTTATTGATTGCAAAGAACACTGTATATATGGAAGCTACAGATCTATTTTTGCTTATTTATGTTCAAATGTTTTCCCTAGTTTGCCCTCTAAGAATTAATTTTCGTAGGGTTTTTTTTTGACATACAGAGGTTTTAGATTTTCTTTAGTCACATTAATTTTTTAGTTCATAGTTTCTGAATTGGTTGTCATGCTTGGAAAGGCCTTCTCCATGCCAATGTCATATGAATTGTCATCTAAACTTTGTTTCATTTCTTTCCTTCTTTTCTTCCCCTTTCAACTCTAATTTATCTATAAATTATTTTGGTATGTTATATTAGGCAAAAATCTAATTTTACCTTTTCTCAAAAGAGTTACCCAATGGCCCCCTATTATTTATTGAATAATCTTTTACTTTCTTATTTGAAATGTCACCTTTGCCATACATTAAATTCTTACATGTACCAGATCCCTTTCCTTGCCAACATCCTGCCTCTGCCCTGTTTTTAATTCTGAGATTTCCACCCTAAGAAAACCCAGTCCTGGATCAGTTCAACTCTCTCCTCTGCTCCTCCTCTCTGGCTGCAGAGAGCTACTGGGGAAATTCAATCCCACTGGTCGATGCTGCTCCACATTCACTGTCTGCAACATCAGCTGGGCCTTCAGGGCCAGAAATTGACGAAAGAATCACACCAACAAATAAAAGTTCTCAAGGACATAGTTCCATGGCAGTGGACAGCAGAGGGTTGAGGAGTGGAGGTGAGGATGTTGGAGAGAAACTTCCTGAGAAAGTAACCAATGAGCTAATGAGCTGAGACCAAAGGATGAGGAGGAGTTGATCAGGCAAGGGCAGTGCACGCCAGAGGGCTCCGTGCATACTTATGAAAAGCTGGGAGGGTTGCTAGGCAGGCGCTAAGCGTCACAACACCTCTCTGGGGTCCCCACCCAGGCTCATCCCATAGCTGTCCAGGCCATAGTCACTGAGTAATGACAAAAGGAGAGATGTGAGCTCTCCATCAGTAGCACCATGAGTTAACTACAGCTCATCTGCCCCGTGACCTATTCTGCCCATATATGATACCAACGTGACAGCATTTGACGATGGATTCCCCTGACTTTATAAGTGTTAACAGCTCTTGTTGGAAGAGTCATTATGATTTTCCGTGGGGGGAGGAGAGATGTCAGTTTACAAGGCAAACCGGGCTTTCACGTGTGTTTGGGCAGGGCCTGCCTTTCCTCTGTCTCCTGTTTTCAGGTGCAGGGACTTGCGTGAGAGTGACACTCCCAGCCTCTAGCCGCACCCCTCACTCTCTCCCTGGGGATGGAGTGAGTTATCTGATTGGAAGCTGACATGCATTGGCCCACATTTCTGAAATGGAAGGAGCTAATTTATCATAAGCCTGTCACCCTCTCCTCTGTCCCACCTAGGACAGGTGTCGGGTTGCCGTCATGAGTATGGGTCCGTTCCTGACATGAACTTTCCCCATGTGGGCTGTCCCAAGGTCTGGCTGGGGACAGCACGGACGGGGCACATACAGGGAGTGCTGGCACACTCTTCTGACCATGGATCTAAAGACACGTTCTCCAGTCAGCGAGTCAGTGATGAAGCTGCTGGGTGAAATCTCTGTCCATCTGTTTCGGGTGTCTTATATTTACCAGTTGGTTCTGTACTTGGGAGAGAAAAAAAATAGTATTTTTTATTGATCCCCCTAAAACCTGTCAGACACACACTCAAGGCTTTGGTGCTAAATCAACTTCTCTAACTCTAATGCAGGTGGAGACATCTTAGAACACAAGATCAATGCCCACCTCTCTGCTTGGGAGGCAGTGGGGAAGCTGGGTGGAAAACTTGGAGACCTCAGTGCCACATTCCAAGACAACCTGAGTAAACTCCATACTTCCCAAGTCCACACTTGCAAACTGGGACCTCCGGGAGCTTCCTCTGACTTGGGAAGTGTGGAGTTTACTAAAGTTGTCTTGACACCTTTCCTACTGTGTGTGCTGAGGCCTTGTGATAATTTTAGGATTCCCCCAGGACCCCCTGGACTCTCTTTTTGTAAGAAAAATACTGCTACTCCCACGCTCTGGAGGAAAAGTGACCCAGCATTTCTGGAACCGTAATAAGCACACTTAGGTTCAAATTCAGGTTCAGGATTCATCTCACCTCTCAGCTAGAGAAGATAAAAGAACCAAGACAGAAAGGAAATATCCATGTGGGCGGTCATGTCTTTGCTTATCTTTATTTATTTTAAAAATAGTTGTCTTGGATCCCAGAGCTTACATTTTTTGAATCTGCTTCAGGGCTCTGGCATGGACCCTGATGTGCAAAAGACACATGGTGGGGACGTTGGCTGTAGAAGTGGGACATCTTCTTAAGGGACTTGAGGGAAAGGTAGACCACAGACCTTCTGAGACCTTAATCATCCTTTATGGCTTGGAAGCCGACGTGTCTGAGAGACAGCAGGGCTGCTGCTGCCACACAAGACTAAATTTATAAGCAAGTGGGGCATTGCTATGACTGTGTCAAGCACTGGGCAAATCAAGTGTAATGTTAAATAGCAAATATCACAGGCCTCAGCCAAGCCTCCTCTTCCTTCTGTCTGCATTCAGACAGACCCCAGGCAGTCCTTAACGCAATATGTGTGTATGTGGGGAGAAAGCACCCCTAATGCCCACAGGGTCTGAGTATCCATTTTAGCTTCTTGAATTCAGAGTTAAATATGTAATTTGTTTTCTCAGGCATAATCTTTGATGGGGATGTGCACCTTGCCTATAAAGTGTTTGCAGGTATGAAATGTCCTCAGAGGTCAACTGGTCCTGTCTCTTTTCCAGGAAAGAAATCTCCTCTATGTAAATTCTGTTCAAGGTCAAGAAACAAAAAATCCAACTCAAAATAGCTCAAACAATAAAAGGATTATTTAGCTTTTGTAACTTGAAGACCAGAAGCAGGGGGATGGGCTGCAGGGCTGGTTTGATCAAGTGGCTCAGAGAGGAAATTAAGAACACTGTTTCTTGCTATTTCTATGCTCTGACTTTATCCTCTCTGAGAGCATCATCCTAAACCATTGTGCTCCTCATGGTGGCACAATGGCTGCAGCAGTTCCTGGCTTCACATATGTACACCAGGCCCTCCAGAAGATGAGAGAGCATCCTCTCCTAGAGTGCTCTCAGAAAGGGTAGCAAGAACTTTTATTTTTCTGAAGCTCCTCACCTTATGGCCCAGAGACCTGAACTGGGTTACGTGCCCACTGGGGAATGCTGTGAGCATACCGGCTCAGGCAACCATGTGGCAGAGGGTTTGTGATTGTCTTGGTTGGCTTAGACCAAAAAGAATCCACCTTGGAGAATTTCAGTTACATGGCTGCTACTCAGTGGGGTGTGGGGAAGGAGTGGGTGTTGAGGACATTACCCCATCGCCTACCACACCCTCTCTGGCAAGCCCAGCAGGGGTCACCCAGCTTTCAGTTCGGTGGATGGAAAGCACATCACTACGGTGGCAGCTCACGGTCCCTTCCTGTGTGAGATGTGAGCTGCCCCAGGAATCTGCTCCCATCTCCCCATCTGACACCTCACAGAACAAGGCCAGTGCCTCCTTCAGGAGATGGCTCTTCTTTCTTCTGAACACAGGAGGGGTGAGAGATTGCGTTTGCCGGCAGCAGGAGGAAACTGTGTTGACTATCTGTCTTCCCTCCATGCCTTCCTCCGGGCTCCGCCTCAACAAGGCCACCCTCTGAGCAGTTTTAGATCAGTGGTTGCGGCAAAAAGAGGGAGAGTATTGATACCCTTTAAGAGGGTGGGGAAGGTCTGTAAGAGGTGTGTCTTTAGGATGATCTTGTGGTTCCTCGTTCCAGCACAGGCTGCCCTTTTGGATGTGGCATGTCCTACCTGTGCTCACGTTTGGGAGGGAGCTGCTGTCCGAGAGCTGGCTAGTAGGGTGTGTGGGATGGTGCTGTATTCAGAGATTATCAGTTGTCCTGAAGGTCAAGTCTCACCTGGCCTCACATGTGTCTTAGGAGCAGAAAACCTCTGAAACATAAGTACTGTAATTTAAGTGACAAAATAAGCCACTGCTTGCCCCAGATATCAACACACTGACCTGAATGTGTGCCTTACCCCGTATGCTTATACTGAAGTATGCAATTAAGCCAGTTGAAAGTCGTGGTGCAGATAAACTTTTATTCCAGCCTTCACTCTCCATTCCTATTTTGTGCTTATTGCATTAGAAGAAACTCCCTAACTTGATAACAAGGGAAACTGCTAGACAGTAAACTCCTTGTGAGCAGAGATCATTTTTATATGAATTTGTATCTTAGCACTTAGCATCTGGGATATAGTAGCTGCTCAGTAACTGTCGAAGAGGGGAAGAAAAGAATGAAGGAAGGAAATAGGGGGTTTCTATTTTGTTCTTTTGCCGAGAGGGACTTCTAGCTTTTTGCCATTTAACACAATTTTAGCTTTTGTTTTATCTTTATTTATTTTATTTATTTATTTTTTTGAGACAGAGTCTCACTCTGTTGCCTGGGCTAGAGTGCCGTGGCGTCAGCCTAGCTCACAGCAACCTCAAACTCCTGGGCTCAGGTGATCCTTCTGCCTCAGCCTCCTGAGTAGCTGGGACTACAGGCATGCGCCACCATGCCCGGCCAATTTTTTCTATATATTTTTAGTTGTCCAATTAATTTCTTTCTATTTTTATTGAAGACAGGGTCTCGCTCTTGCTCAGGCTGGTTTCGAACTCCTGACCTTGAGCAATCCGCCCGCCTCAGCCTCCCACAGTGCTAGGATTACAGGCGTCAGCTACCGCACTCGGCCACAATTTTAGCTTTTGTTTTAAAGTAGGCACTCTCAAAAGTGTTAAAGAAGCTTTTCATTGATATTTATTTACTTTTTTTTCTTTAAAGGTAGTTCTTCATTATTATTTTTTTGATTTTGCAGAAATTGACAAAGTATTAATATAATAAAAGCACCTGGGCTTCCTCTCCCCTGTTCCTATTAAACATCTGTGGAGATATATAAATAGAAAAACCTCTCCCCCAGCTTCAGGAACTCAGGATAAAAATTAAGCATGTGTCAGAACCTGGGAGGAGCTGGTACTAAATGCAACTGCAGCGGGGCTGGATTAACAGCTAATTCCTCTGTGCCTGTTAGTGTAAAACAGTCCTGACGCAGTGAGAAATGCCTTGGCTCGTCTCCAGCTTTGCCAGCAGCACTCACCACTGGTCTCCACCTCTGGCTCCCCAGCAGCAGGCAATGCCAACCCCTGCCAAGGGACGTTCTCTTCAGCAGAGGATGCCAGGGCTAAGATGAAGGAGACAGGTAAAATCTCCTCATGAAGCCTCCTCGAGGCTTCATGCACAGGCAAGACTTAAAACCCAGAACGGTATTCTGCTTTCCTGCCTCTTATTTTCTGAAACAACATCCATACTTGCAAGGGGGCTTTTGTCCCCAGCTGTGCTGGGACTCTCGGTGGCCTGGAGAACTGGGACGGGGGCTGCTGGCATAGGACAAAGAGCAGGAAACTTGCACTCAGCCTCAGGCAGGAAAGGGAGCGCAGGGCAGCCACAGGGCACGAGGGATCCTCCAGGGGCCAAGGACAACCCGTGCACACTGGCCACTCTCCACTCCATGACAGTCTTCGTCAAAGGATGGCACACCAGAAAACAGCGTGCACACGGGCAGCATTAGAAGACACAATGATGCTGAAGACAGAAAAAAACCACAAACGCTTTCTCTAAAATATAATACATCTATTGTCGTAGAAATTAAGTTCTGAGGGGGCAGACCCTTTTTCATGCAGTGTTTTGTCCCAGCTCTTAGTGCTGAGTTCGACACACACTAGTCACTTAATAAATATGTTTTGAAAAAAGAGTGCCACACAAAAACAGTTCACAAAGTACCTGCTTTGTATTTTTAATAAGCGGCAAAAAAAAATAATTTCCTCTATTAAAAAAGGTTATGCCGCCCCTCCTGAGCCATGACGTTCAGATGTGGGTTCTGATTCAGTAGGTCTGGGGGGGTGCCTGAGATTCCTACCAAGTTTCCCGCGGGAAGCTTAGAAACTTACCCATTGAATGGAGAGGACTGAGACATTTCGGAAGCGGCTCCGTGCAGGCAGCATTATTTCTGCTGCCATCTCTCAGCACCAAGACGGACAGCGACATCCATGACATACGGAAAGTCTAAGTGATGTGCCCAATGTATGCAGAAAACAATGCATACTTGCTTTCACATACACAGGAAATATGTTCGTGGGCAGCCTTGCTACTCAGAAACAAAAGCTTTTCATCATGCCTTGATTAAAGGTGAGGCACTTTCTTAATCTAGAGCCATCCACCGAGCAGCTGGACAAATCCCAGTTTGGAAATTATTGCCAAATGTCGTGGAATCTCCCTTGCTGTGCGGGGCCTGCAGTTTGGTTGGAGTTCTGTGCTTGGGACAAACGGATGTTTGGGAAATTACTTTGCTTCACTGAGTGTTGCAGACCCTGGGACTGGTGCGTGATTATTACCAAAACCACGGCTAGCAAACGCTTTTGCAAATTATGACTCATTCCCCTGAGCCGACTCCTCACAATGTCTGCTCAGCCGTACCCATCCTGATCACTCCTTTTGTCATCTGACTTGCAGACGGGTGCCTGATCTCCTTTGATATACTGTACATGACATCCTAACAAACCCTTCTCTTTAATCAAAGGAATCAGACATATGCCACCGTCAGAAGTCGGGGTGGGGCAAACACGGAGCAGATGTGTTCCTGCAGGTCAGATGGAATGAGTGGATTTGGAACATACACTTGGCATAATCTTTAAATTAACCCGAGGACCTAATTTTAAAATAAAACCCCACATTTTTTCAGAGGACAGAGACATCATATCCAGCGGCTTTGAGCAGCAGCAAGAAGACGAAAGTTCTGAGACCACTTTTCATAAATCCGTTTAGAAGTATAGCATTATGTGTGGAAATTCTTAAATATTTGAAGAAAAAAAAAACACTTCCACATTCAAATACCAAAAGAGATATAGATCTATGGACGTTAAAGCAGCCTGTGAATGAAAACAAATATGCTAGTTGCCTGCACATATTAGTGTTAAAAAATCATCTTGCCAGATGTACATTCACAGGAGGATAGAAGTAAGTCAGAATTCTTTTTCTAAGAGTTCAGCAGAGCTGTTTTCTTTCCCAAGGGGAATAGGTGCTCAACGAAGGGTCTGCAATGATGGACATGCTCAAGAAGTGCTGGGATGATGCAGATGTTGAGCCAGAGGTTGGACTGATTATCTAGGAGGGCTCGTTTTAGGCCTGAGACGTCTGAGATTCTGTGTCTGACACATCCCCCCTTTCCCTCCACTCCACCTCAGGGCCACCACACGTGCTGAGGAAGGGCCACGCTGGCTGTGGCTATCTGGGCCCACTGTCCTCCCACGTGACCTGCCTGCCCTGGGCCCTGGGGCCGCCTGCCCAGCCTGTTCACAGCCACCCCTGTCCTGCCCTGCACTGGCTTGTCGCCCAGACCACCTGCCTCCTCCCTGCCCTTCCCTTCAGCCACCAATGTCCACTCTGGCAAGGAAGAGACCAATCAGGCTGCTCGCCTAGAATTTCTCTCCCTTATCGGTAAATTGTCTCCTTATTTTCATTATTTTCCCCTCTAGGAAACAGGGTGATGAAATAGAAAACACTGTATTCTTTGTTTCTATGTATTTGAATCCTAGCTCCTCCACTTTCTGTCCGGTGACCTTGAGAAAACTCGGGCAGTTTCTCTGAACCTCTTTGTTAGCTCTGTTATTTATGAGTCTGTTTAATGTGCATTGCGCTTTCACTGCATGTCAAGCACCGAGCTCGGTTTGGAGGATGTGAGGGCCGTGGAATGCTTTCCTGGGAAGGCTGTGCTCCAGCTGAAAGCTAAGAATAAGTAGCGGTTCACTTAGCTTAAACAGGTAGTGGTGCCGTTCTGGGCAGGGGAGCAGGGAGTGAAGACCACGTTGGGTGTGTGTGACTGGGAGAGGGACAGAGAGGGCCAGCAGAGTGAGGGGCTGCGTGGTGCAAGACAAGGCTGGAGAGGAAGGCAGGGTGCCGGGGGTGGGATGGGGGGTGGGGAGTGTCAGGCTTCACAGACCCTGGGAAGGAGGTTAATCTTCCTTCAGGGGGCAACGAGAAGTCCTGAAGCCCGTTACAGGTGGCGATGTGGCAGAGATGGGTATTTTGAAGGGCATACTTTGTCCCTGTGCAGAGACTGGATTCATCGGCTTGAGTGAACGACAGAGCAAATGACATGAGTTGAACAATTTTCCGGAGACAGAGGGACAGAATACTCACAGCTGTGGTTGTAGGACCAGAATGCACAGTGCATGTCATGGAGTTTGGGTGGAAGAATGGAAAGAGAAGCAGTTGGCTCAGAGGAGGGGCCTTTGCTAAATTCACTTGGGGTAACAGGCAGATCAGCTGTGAATCATGTATCCTTTTTCCCTCCTTAAGCAAAATTGAGGGGAGTCACCTCTACCACATGGAAGCGCTTCCAGATTACAAAACTATTTCAAAAAGATATAAAACGGTTTGCTAATATGGTAAAAGGCAATGTAGACTTCCAAATACAGCTGGAACCGTAAAACCTGTCTGAAATTAAGAAGCATCAGATGATTTAAAAAAGAAAAACCATTCAGAATGGAAAGGAGAGGGCAGAGAAAGGGCAATAATCTTTTTCCTGTGACTCTCAATCCAGAGTCCTCTCCCTGCTGCTGTTTTTATCCCTTCAGCATCCCCACGGGACGAAAATTACAAATAAGAGAATACAAACTCTCAATGCTCAATTACTTTGTAGACAAGATGACACCTGAAGCTTTGGGATGGGGTGGGGGACCCGACCATACGTTTTCCAGAAGACCACGGTCAATAGTGGGAAATGCCTGCTGGCAGGAAGCTTTTAAATTGCTGAGACCATTAGACACAGCAGACGTGATGTGAGCAAACATCTCTCAGAGTCAAAATACGAATGGATAATGGAACCTATGAAAGGAAGGATCAATGAGGCATTGTAATTTGCAAATACAGAGGGGTGGGCAGATGCCTGGGGAGACGGTAGAACACTGGGATTGTACCTCACCCAGGTTTTTACAAAAGCCTTGAACGAGGAGTGAAGAGACTGGCTATAAAGTGTAGCAGTTATAAAATATCTGAAATCTTTTGTGAGATTTCAGTTTAAGACAGTGGTTCTTAATCAGAGGCGATTTTGCCCCTGAGGGGACATCTGGCGCTATCTAGAGGCATGTTTGTCACGACTGGTGGGGAGTGAGGTACTTCTGCTGCCTGGTGGGTAGAAGCCAAACATCCTGCAATGGGCGGAACGCCTTCCACTCCTTGTCACGACAGAGAATTATCCAGCCCAAAATGTCGACAGTGTCAGGGTTGAGAACCCCTGGCATAAGAGAAAAAATGCATGAAAGATTAAAAAAGGGGCCCAAATCCACAGCTCCTTGAAATAAAACTATGTGCTCTACGGCACAAAGATTGGCCCTCCTAAGGAAGAGGGAGAGAAACTATAAAACTCCTGCTGTAAAACTTGCCTTTAAGCGAAGCTCGAAAAAAAGTCTGGGACTCTCAGGCAGTCCCTGCCGCTGAATTACGTAGTTCCCCTCGGTCACAGTTTGTGGTGCTAGCTGGCTCTGATAAAATCAATGCGTTTTGAGAATCTTGAGTGCACAGGAAAGTCATTGAGAAAGGTGTGTTAATAAAACACAAAGAATGTTGTCAGTCTACGTGGGCTGCTGCAAATCTCTTGGCTCCAGGTCCAAAGGCAGACTAGAAAGTGACAAGTGCTGAGCAGTACTGCGTTATCCTGGTTCCAAGACAAGTTGCCCGCTGGGCCGTGCTGCTGGAAAGGCCCGCTGCTCCTTGCGGATTCTGGAGCCCAGCCCGGACTTGTGACAAGCCCACTCTTCACCGGCACCTGTCAGGGAATCTGCCAGCACCTCTGACACCTCTAGCTTTTTACTGTGTCTACTGTGCCACGTGAGAAAGACTCACCTGTGTTCACAAGTCACAAAATAAATTAGGATTTGGAACAGCAGAGAATTTTGTCTTGATTCAAACATATTTTTAAGTTTTTGGGTGCCTGTGAATCGGCTGTCTGATGTCCTTGCCTGCTATTTAGAAGTGGATTGTCTCCACTTTCCTTCTTAGCTCAGAATCGTACCTACATCTTTCTAAGACCGTTCTCACACCTGATTCTGAATTGGGTCTCTCTTGGCCTTGTTATGTCAACAACTGTTCTCCTTTCTGTAACTTCTCTTGTTCTCTCTCCTTCCTTGGCTTTTTTCATTTTGTGTATCAACAAACCTAAACCCCCAACCCTAAAAAACAAACACAGCAGAAAACCCCCTCTGTCCTGATCAATGGCATCTCCTGGAGTTGTGCGACCTGGAGGTACTGTGCTTACCTTACAGAGTTGATGTAAGGATTACATGATTTAATACCTGTAAAACTCAAAACAATGCTTAGCACATGAGTGGTCAATAAATGTTAATTAACTACCTGTTATCATTTAAATGACTTCAGTGCTCAACATCAATCCTCAAAACACATTTTTCTATTCCTGAGTTGCTTCTTTTGACTCATCTCTTGGGAGCTATAATTCTGAGGTTTTGCTTGCATGCTTGAGAATGTTTCTCTATTGCTTTTTTACTTGGAGGACATCTTGGCTGGCTATAAAACTCTAGTTATCTTTTCCCATTTCTTTATTATTTCATTTTCTTTATTATTCATTACTGTTATAGACATTTCTCACAAAGTGTTGCTGTGGCAAAGTGTGAGGTCAGCCCAATTCCCTGCCCCATCCATGTTTATCATTGGCTTTTGCCATATGGATCCCTGTAAGATTCTTTTTTTTTCTTTATTGAAGTATAATTTACATATCATGCTTTTACTCCATTTTAAGTGTATAATTAAATGATTATTAGTAAATTTACCAAGTTGTGCAGCTATTCACATAATCAGTTTTAGAGGATTTCCTTGCCCCTATTGAGACCCCTAATTCCCTTCCCCAACTACATTTCAAGCATGACCCTCCCCTCCACAGTGCTCACCACATCCCTCAGATGTGGGTCTACCCCCCCCACCCCCCGAATCGCTAGTGAACGCCACCACCATTTGAGCACCGTAGTGTTAATCAGTCAGTACCAATTTGATGGCGAGTACATGTGGGGCCCATTCTTCTGGTCTTGTGTCGCCTCACTTTGAATAATGGGCTCAAGCTTAATCCAGGATAATATAAGCGGTGCTAGCTCACTGTCATTTCTTAAAATTGAGTGATATTCCATTGTAAACATATACCAAATTTTAATAATCCACTCATGAATTGACAGGCACTTGGGTTGTTTCCACGACCTAGCAATGGTGAATTGTGCTGCCATAAACATTCGGGGGCAGATGTCTTTATCATAGAATGTCTTATGCTCTTTTGGGTAGATGCCTAATAATGCTATTGCTGGATCAAATGGTAATTCTATTTTTAGCTCTTTGAGGAATCTCCAAATTCTTTATTCATAATCCCAGTTTATTCTCTTCACCAAGATATGTCTTGGTGTTGATCATTCCACATCATTTTCTCTCTTTGAGGTCTTTGCTTTTCAAGATTTATGTATTTAATTCAGGCAAGATAGTTACTTTAATAACTTGATTTTTTTTTTCTGTTCTTTAGGAACACAAGTTAGTTGTATGTTTGATTTTGTTTGCTTTCCAGATCTATATTTCCTCAATAATTTTAAATACCCTTATGTTTTTTGTTTCATTTTGAACGATTTTCTTAAACTTATCTGCATGAAACTTACCATACTTTCAGCCAGATTTTACATGGTTTGAATGGCTCTTTTTATTTTTTCTTTCATTTCTTTCCTAAGGTCTGCAACTAACTTTTCATCTCCTTCGGTTGTCTTACCATCTTCACCTTGAAGTCTTCTATCTCTTGCATCTCTTCTTTTGAGTTTCTTTCTTTTGAGATAAATCATATAGTTCCAAAATTTTATTGAGATAATAAGAGACTACGCATATAAACTCTTCCTTTATGTCTTTGGATAATTTCTATTGTGATTTAATTTGCATTTTATGCAAAGATCTAGTTTATGTTTCATCTTCTTTGAATGTGTTTTTCTAACCACTAAAATATAGTACAAAGTTTTAGGGTCTTCAACTTTTACGTACTTAATTTTTTTTTTTTGCCCTTGGGCAATTCTCCCTGAGCTGCCAGCATTTGGGAGTTTGGGGTCCTTCACAGAACTTAAGTCTCAGTTTCCCTCTGTTGTGATCTAACCATGATTGACCCTCATCCTCCCTTGACTCTGCTTTACTCTGGAATCCTAGTCTCCCAGTTGGCTAAGTTGTCAACTTACAGTGTAGGAATGACCCATGGCATTGAACTATGACCCTCTGGACCTGCAACTCTATCTCAAAGGATCTTTTCACAATGACTTTCTAAGAGGCACATTGTAACAGTGTGCTTAGGAGATCCCCCTGGGGACTAAGGGACTCATTTGTCCAGTTGCTGGAAGTGCTGCCAGCAAACAGCTCTCAGCTGTCAGCTTTCTTTGAAATTGCCTTGTTTGGAGAGAATTGTGTCACCCAAGGTCATGCCTTCTTCCTAGGGAAGCTCACATCCAATGACGAGTTGATGCGGGGATATGAAGGTCCAGCCCCCTGGCCTGAAGTCAGGACTCTCTGAAAGGCCATCCCGGCTCCAGAGATCCACGCGGGAAGGACTGAGGTCTTTGTCAAGACACCGTTACAGGTCAGTTCCTCTCTCTGCCCAACTCTCCAATCCTGCTTCCTTCTCTTCCCTCCCCAGGTGATGATCTCTGTAACCCTCGCTAAGAAAGGTCCCGCATTTGCAGCCCTGTCTCAGAGCCTGCTTCCCTGGAGACCCAACTGGAAACTCTCATGTGCTGAGACGCGTGTTGGCTCTTAGCAGGCTCTCTTGTCTCCATTCAGATTTCGCAGATTTGTACAGCTTTGGCTTATTAAAGATACCTCTTCTCTATTTTTTCCATGAGTTTGGAGGCATGGGAATGGAATAAGTTTCATTCTTGCTATATTTAAAAAGAATCCAGAGTCAAAAGAACTAATTTTGAAAACTTTTTATTTTTGTATACTTTCAGATTTTCTAAAGAGAGTAGCAAAAATAGCACAAGGAACTTCTGTCTACTCTTCATCCAGATTCACCATTTGTTTGTATTAATATATTGCCTTTATCATTCTCTCTCTCTCACTCTGTATATGTGTGTGTGCACGTGTGTATACATACATACACATACACATACATATGTTATGTATCATATATATACTTACTATTATTATTATTTGAGCCATTTGAGCGTAAGTAGCAGACATTGGCCTCCGTATTCCTAAATATTTCAGTGTGTATTTCCTGAGAACCAGGACGTTCTCTTAAATAATCACAGTATAATGACAATTGAGAAGTTTAACACTGATGTGGTATGACATATGGATCTGACATATCATCTCAATCCACAGTCTACATTCAGTTTTGTCAGTTGTCCCAATTATGTCCTTTATAGCTATTCTTTTCTGGTCCAGAATCTAATTCAGATCATTCTTTGCATTTAGCTGTCATGACTCTTGAGTCTCTTTAATCTGCTACTGTTCCTCAGTCTTTTTCTGCTTGTCATGACTTTGACGTTTTGAAGGGTAGAGGTCAGTTATTTTACAGCGTGTCCATCCGTTTGTGTGTGTTTGGTGTTTGCCCATGATTATATTTAGGTTTCTCATTTTTGCTAGACATCCCACAGTAGTGATTTTGTGTTATTGTCTGTGTTGTGTTAGGAGGGACAGGATGTCAGTTTGTCCCAATATTAGTGACGTTAACTTCAGTCACTTGGCTAAGAAGGTATCTACCAAGTTTCTTCTCTATAAAGTTATTGATTTTCCTTTTGTAATTTATGGGAGATATTTTGAGATTATGTAAATATCCTGTTACTCCTCAAGCTTTCATCCACTAATTCTGGCATCCTCTGATAACTTGAGAACTCTGTCATTCCTCCCACGTGAATCATTTCTTTTATGTTGAAGGGAGAACTGTCTGTATATGTTTATTTATATCAGAGTGGCCTTGTGGATTCTGACTCAGTGGGTTGTATTTCATCCAACTGATACTCGAATTATTCCCTTGTGATTATTTAGTTTGATTCCCAAGTTGTTCAATATTTGGCCAGTGGGAGCCTCTTCAGTTAGGCTCCTGTGTCCTCTTGACATGTTCCCATCATTTTTAGAACACATCCATGCTTCCTAGTGCAACAAGCTATTTCAGGACCATGTCGTATGTTCCCTGCCCCAACCCTGGAATCAGCTCTTTCTCCAAGTAGCCATTATCCCTTTAGTGAAGAGTGGCATTTAGAAATAAGAATCTGGACACTAAGTGTGTTCATTGCAACAGCCCTCTCAATTGTCAGGGCCAGAAAACTTATCTGTTTACCTATTTCTTGTATCTAGATTTATGTTTAGATCAATCTATAAATTAAAAGCCATATATTATAGAACATTTATACTGATACTTCTGTTCCAATCCAGCACTACAAAGATTTATTCTAGTATTCTCCCTTTCCATATTTTTAACTCCCTTCTCCAACAGTGAGAAATTTGGCTTCCATTACCCTCAATAAATTTACTCATTTGCTCCAGCTTAGAACTCAGAAAGTAGCCTCTGAATTGCTAACATATCCCATTGTGAAAAAGCAAACCTACTAACTAGAATTAAATATGTGTTTAAAGGTCTTTTTCATTTTTAGGTAAAATTTACATACATCAAAATGCATAGATCTCAATGGCTGGGCTTGGTGGCTCATGCCTGTAATCCTGGCAATTTGGGAGGCCAAGGCAGGAGGATTGTTTGAGGCCAGGAGTTTGAGACCAGCCTGAGCAAAAGCTAGATCCCATCTCTTCAAAAAATAAAAAAAATCAGCTGAGTGTGGTGGCAGACACATATAGTCCCAGCTACTTGGGAGGCTGAAGCAGGAAGATCACTTGAGCCCAGGAATTTGAGGCTGCTATGAGCTACGATGATGCCATTGCACTGTAGCCTAGATGACCCTGTCTCAAAAAAAAAAAAAAAAAAAAAAAAGTACTTCCCTCAGCCCAGAAAGTTCTCTTAGGCCTCCTTTTAGTAAATCCCTATGCCCCAAGGGCAACTACTATCCTGAATTCTATCACTACAGATTAATTTTGCCAGTTCTTGAGCTTCATGTAAGTGAAAAATATAGTATGTGCTCTTTTGCACCTGGCTTCATTTATGCAACGTAATATTGTTGAGGTTCATCCATGTTGTGGCATGTGGTAGTTGTTATAGCACATTCATTTTTATAACTGAGAAGTAGTCCATTGTGTGACTATATTAAAATCTGCTTACCCATTCTCCTATTGATAGACATTTGGTTGTTTTTGGCTGTGATAAATAAAGTTGCTATACACATTCATGTAGAAATCTCTGTAAGGAAAAATGTTTTCATTTTTCTTGAGTAAGTATAATACCCAGCACATCATAGATGGTTGTATGTTTAGCATTATAAGAAACTGACAAACTATTTTTGAAGTAGCTGTTTCACTGCATATTCCTACCTGCAGCGTAGGAGAGTTCCACTTGCTCCAAATTCTTGCCAACATTTGGTGGCTGAAAGTAATTTTAATTGTAGCCATCCCGGTGGTTAGGAGATGGGATCTCATGACTTTCGCTTGGATTTCCCTGATGACAGATGTTCCTGAGCGTATTTTCATGTGCTTATTGGTCATTTGTATATCTTCTTTTATGAAATGGCTGTTGAAATCTCTTGCCTATTTTTAACTG
Organism: Lepilemur ruficaudatus; assembly: GCA_963574885.1. NCBI lineage: Eukaryota > Metazoa > Chordata > Mammalia > Primates > Lepilemuridae > Lepilemur > Lepilemur ruficaudatus. Next base: position 3,559 of record CAUYRT010090552.1, on the reverse strand, counting down.
GGCTGTTTGTCTTTTCATTATAGATCTGTAGGAGTTCTTTGTATATTCTGAATACAAGTCTGTGGTCAGATATGTGTATTGTGCTATTGTCTCCCAGCCGGCGATTCTCCTTTTCATTTTCTCAGTGGTGTCTTTTGAGAGCAGATTATTTTGATTTTGGTGCTGTCCAGTTCATCAAAATTTTCTTTCATGTTTAGTGCTTTCTGTGTTCTTTCTAAGAAATCTTTGCCAATTTTTATCCCATAAGCTTTATAGTCGTAGCTTTTATGTTTAGATCTACAGTCAAGCTCAAATTAATTTTGTGTGTGGTGTGCAGTAGGGGTCAGGGCTCATGTTTTCTCTGTTCGTTTATCCTATTGTTTCAGCTCCATTTATTGGAAGGCTTTCTTTCCCCCCATTGAATTGCCTTGGTGCCTTGGTTGAAAATCAATTGTCTTTATATGTGTGGGTCTATTTCTGGACTCTCTATTCTTTTCCATTAACCTATTTCTCTGTTATCACACTGCTACCACATTCTCTTCATTACTGTAGCTTCATAGTTAATTTTAAAATCAGGTAGTGTGTGTGTTCTTAAGCTTTGTTCTTCATTTTCAAGGATGCTTTGACTATTCTAGGTCCTTTGCATTTCTGCATATATTTTGTAATCAACTCATCCATTTCTACAAAAATTGGCCTTTGGGATTTTGATTGGTATTAATCTATCGATTAATTTGGGGGAGAATTAAAATCTTAATAATAATGTGTCTTCTCATGTGTAAACTTGATGTAATCTTGAGTTAGACTTTGACCCTTTGAGATTCTCTCTCTCAATGTATATATGCATATATGTGTATGTACATATATTGGACAGCTCTCATCAGTAGAAAGTTCTTTGCTTTACTTCCACTGGGCTGAAAAGTGTAACTCTGACCTCTAGCAGTGGCTAAGAGTGGGGGATCAGAAGCAGGGATGTTATGTTGATAATCCGATTCTGGTAAGAGTTGGTAGTAAGGATGATTAGGAGAGAGTCATGGCTTCCTCTGTACTTGCAGGCAGCACAGGCCAGGCTCTCCTGGATGTTGGTCCAATGTGGATCATGGCACTGGTGGGAAAAGGATGGCTAGAAATGGGGAGAAGCATCCAGAGCTAATATTATGCAATGCTTGAGGGAGAGATAAATTGCGTAAGTTCTGGCCGAAGTCACTGGTCGTTTGTGAAAGCTGATGGGAATAGTCAGATAGACAGATACATCCCGTATAAATATATCTTCCCCAAAGTAGCATATGTCCCATTCAGGGCTAGGCTGAGTCTTTGGGTCTGAAAGATAAACAGACTTTCACTTCTCAGGGTTGGTCACTTGTATGGATAGTTTACTGTAGCATAAAACATCAACATTTACATAATCTAAGAATAGCTACTATTTATTGGGTATTCATTCTGTACCAGGCCCAATACTACCATCTTACACACATTTCATTTTCACAACAACCTTTCAAGATAGGTGATATTAGCTATAATTTGCAGATGAAGAAATTAAGGATTTGAATGGTGAAGTGGACCAGGACCCCATGGGTAGCAAACCAGAGAGCCCTTGCTGTAACCCCCACATCTCCTAGTCTCTGTGTAGCATTGATCTATATTCACTTTGAATCTCACCGTCTTAATGCCCCTGATACCTCATCATCCTGGGGGAAGCCCCACTGATGTCTAATTTACCTTCTTGGCAACTTCTCTTCCCCATAAATCCAGACCAAGGCCAGGGTGAGCTCCTCTGTCAGCTTCTGTCTCCACTGTGCCTTAATTAGCCCAATGGAGATGGAACACCCTGGCCATCAGGGCTGGAAATTAGACTTGGGAAATCCCTGGTGGTGTTAGGCCATTATTACCCAGCCTGGGCTTGCTTCTGGGCTTTTAAGTGCATTAGAGCACTCTGCATTGACTTGACTGGCTGCCTGTGCTGGCTGACTTGTCAAATTACCTCTCATTTGTACAGCTCACCTGATGTTGTTGAAGCACTTTCCTGGCATTGGGAGCCGCTGGTTCATCCTAGGGGATCTGGGGACTGGGCCTAGTTTTACAGGTGGAGAAGCTGAGACCTGGCTCTATTGAGTAAGTGTGTAGTTGATCTCCTTCGAATGCTTAATGTTTGCAGCCGTAGTGATTTTTTTTTTCATGAGGATAGATCTAAGGTTTCAGTCTGGCAATTTAATGAGCCTCTGAGTGATGCTATGTTTGGGGTATCAAAGCGAAGCAGAGAGAGGACTGATTCATTATTGAACATGGGCCCTGTATACCATCCAAAGAAATATCCTGGATTTTGGGGTTGACAACCATTCTCTCAGTTACCTGGAGTCACAGACTGTTGGTCGAAAGCTGTACAGATGTCCGTGTCACTCTCATAGAAGTGGTTTACCAGAGGCTGCTCAAGGGTGACTGCAGAACCAAGGCAGAGTTGTGGTCTTATGACTTCATCTGAGATCAATGCCACATCCCCACTGGGTGGGGGGAGGAGCTAGTTCAAGGGGAGGAGCAACACATCCATCCACCGACCCATCCATCCATCCATCCATCCATCCATTCATCTTCCCATCCCCACAGCCATCCCTTCTATACATTTTGATTGAGTAACTGCTAAGTGCCAGGTTTGGCACTTGATAGGCACTTGGGATGGGGGCTGGTTGGCTGGAGTCTGAAGGAGATGTTCAACCAGGCAAAGCAGAGTCTCCAGACACGGTTCAGGCAAAAAGAATTCTAACAGGCAGCAACTGGGGCCTGGGCCTCAATTCCCCAGGACACTAGCAGATGGACATTAGTAAAAATGGGAATGAAAGCAATCTCTGATTAGAGTAGGAGCCCAGGGTTGGCATAGGAATGTTTCACCCTGTGCCAGGAGGAGAGACCTTACTCTAAGTCCCTACACAGTCCTGACAGGGGAACCGAAGGACTTGCCACTCATGCCTGTGACTCTGGACTGTAGGAGTCAAGCTGAGCTCCAAGTAGGGATACCATGAGACCAGCAATGGGAGCGGGGAAAGGCCCAGCTTGGGGCAGGAGATGGGGGGTCATGGGCAAGACTGTCCAGATTTACTAAATTGGAAAAATATTGCTTTTGGCTGCTGTTTTGATATCCAGACTCCCCTTGCAGCTAGGTTCACCCACTTAGCTCTCTGTGAAGGTGAAAACCTGTACTTCAGTAAAGTCCTAATAATTCAGGTACATAAAAGTCATTGTTGGGGGGCTGTGACAATGCTTTTTCTTGAGCCCTGGCCCTACAGATTTAGATTCAGTGAGTCTGGTGGGAGAGGGTATCTCTGGATGAAGAGTTGCTCAGGAATCTGTATTTTAAACAAGTCGACCAGGAGATGCAGAGGCAGATATGTCCGGAGCCAAGAGGCCCGGCTACAGCCTTGATGCCTGAGCCTTACCCTCCCCCTCATACTTGAAGTTAAGTTTCTGTTTCCCTGGAATGATAAGTTTCGCTTTGCAGCCAATGACGTGGCTTTGCATTTGCTATCCCCTGATTGGATGCTTTTGGATGCCTCGTTTACATACTGGACCTAATTGAGAACTGCAAGCTGTA
>CAUYRT010090551.1:0-13067 GCA_963574885.1 Lepilemur ruficaudatus | reverse complement strand
CCCCCACTGCCCAAAATTACACCATTCTTAACTATAAAACAACGCCGGGGCCAGGTGTGGTGGCACAACCCGGGGCGGCCGAGTGCTAGGATTACCGGTTTGAGCCACCACACCTGGCCCCTTCTTTATTTATTTTATAGTTCAGAATGTTCTAGTTTTGGCCATTGGGAGCTCTTTCAGTTTGCCCTGTGTTCCTTTGGCATACCCCTATCATTTTTTGTGTATGTGTGTATATATGTTTGAGGCTGAGTTCTTATTTTATGCTACTACAAAATGTTCAAGGCTTGTCTTGTATATTTCTTTTCTCAGTTGTAGGATAACAGTTATTTCTCCAAAAAAACTGGTTCTTTTTATTGGAGAACAGTATTAGAAACTAAGATCTGGGTGTTATGTGTACTCATTGTTACTGGGGTATCTGCTTCTAGGCCCTCTCAGCTGGCAGATCAAGGAAGTAAGTGTGAGTACTAACTGGCATATGTATATACATATGTCTATAACTGTTTCTGTCTTTAACCATCTCTATCTATGATAAGCTAAAGATGAATTTATACTATGTTTCTAACTCCAATCCATTCTAGCCTCTGCTTCTTGCTTAACGGTAAACTTCTACTCCAACGGGAAACCTGGCTTTTGATTTTCATAACAGTGTCTTTCACAGAATTTTTTAGTTTTCATAAAGTCCAACTTATCCAGTTTTTCTCATGGATCATGCTTTTTGGTGTTGTCTAAAAACTCATAGCCAAACCCAAGATCAACCAGATTTCTCCTAAACATTTAATAGTTTTATATTTACATCAGAGGTAGTTTTCTGAACTTCTTTTAACTGAGATTTTGACTACTGTGAATATGTAATATGTGAACATTTTCCCCCCTTTAATTTCTTGGATGGGACATGGATGCCAGTCATAAGTTTCATAGTTAGAAAAAGAAATGGTGAAGTGAAATTTTGGAACTTCTTGGGGTGGATAAAAAAGCTCTGTTAACTTTGGGATTCAAATACCATGTCATCTTTTCCCAGCCTTCAGTCAGATTGAGAGGACAAGACATATATAATAAAATAATTAGCACTAAAAACAACATATGGTATAATGCTTGTGTTTACAAAAAACCACAAAATTATGAGATCAAAGTCAGTGTGACCTGGACTAATAAGGGAAGGCATCCTGGAAGTCAGACTTAGATTAGGTCTTGAAGGATTTTGTGGTAAAACTTTCTAAGTTGAAAGATGGGAACAAAATCCAGATTGTGGCCGGGTGCGGTGGCTCACGCCTGCAATCCTAGCACTCTGGGAGGCCGAGGCGGGTGGATCGCTCAAGGTCAGGAGTTTGAAACCAGCCTGAGCAAGAGTGAGACCCCCGTCTCTACTATAAATAGAAAGAAATCAATTGGCCAACTAAAAATATATAGAAAAAAATTAGCCGGGCATGGTGGCGCATGCCTGTAGTCCGAGCTACTTGAGAGGCTGAGGCAGAAGTATCGCTTGAGCCCAGAAGTTTGAGGTTGCTGTGAGCTAGGCTGATGCCACAGCACTCTAGCCCAGGCAACAGAGTGAAACTCTGTCTCAAAAAAAAAAAAAAAAAAAAAAAATGAAGTTGTGCTATGTCGTCCGTCATCCAGGCTGGAGTGTAGTGTCAGTCATAGCTTACTGCAGCCTCTAACTCCTGTGCTTCAAGTGATCCTCTTGCCTCAGACACCCTAGTAGCTGGGGTTACAGGAGCAAGCCACTGCACCCAGCTTTTTTTAAAAAGAAAAATGGGGTGCAGTGGCCAGCACCTTTCTTAATCTATGTAGAAATTACCATTCTGATCTAATTAAGGAAGTTCTGTTTCTTTTTGAAAGGGGAAGAATCCTTTAAAAATGGGAAGATTGACTTCCTAATCCTATTTTTATAAATATTGAGTTTTCTAAAGACTGCTCACAGTAAATATTGGAAAGAAACTATAAACTTACAAATTCTTAAGGAATTGTGTGTCTTATATTTAATGATCAAAGTTTAGCTTATTTTGCAGAGATTTTCTTCTTAACAGTTGATGAGACTATGCAATGAGAATAATAAACATTGTTGTATCCACTTAGTTTAAAGGCCATAGTTTCAAGGCTTTTTGGATAGGTAATAATACATAAATAAAATTTGGAATAGAGTGAAATTTAAGTTCATTTTAGTGTACACAATGTATAATAATTTCTCTATCCCTCACTTTAAAAAAGCTTGTTTCCTAAACCATGACATTATTATGATTCTGTGAGCCTTGTTCTTGGTATGCTAAGGTGAATATCTTTGTATGGTTCCCTGTTTACAAGTTGTGATGCCATTTAAAAATATGTTATGATTTTAATTACTAGAAGTTTTAGGTGACTTACTTTGTTTTATAAAACATACTAGGAGTGGGCAGAAATTGTTTTAATGACTATTATTTTCTAAAATTGTCCCATGGCCTTTTCTCTATAAGAGGCTAACTGATTTATAAGGTTACTTCTATATCTGTTTCCTTATCTAGAAAATCTGGTAACAGTATTAACTATTTGTAAATTATCTAACAGTAATTGAATACTTTGCCAGTGTGATACGGACCACAAGTGAACTGACCTGACTCTAATCAAAATTCAGACCTCGCAAATGTCAAATTTGTTCTGTTTTCCCGTGTACAGAAACTGCAGAGACTTCCTGAAATTTGAGGCAAGGAACCTCTGCATTTTAGAGCTTCATTTTACAGTTGAGAATGGAGGCCCAGAAATGGAGGCCCTCATCTCTAGGGCATGAAGGCTGCAGTGGCCTCCCATAAAGTATACCATAAAGTTTTCTTTCCACACCTGAGAATATTCCAAGAGCTTCTTGTTAGGGTGTGACCTAGTGCATGTGGGTTTTGAGAAAGATTTCTCCAGACACAGATCAGGATAGAAAGAAGAAAAAGTTTATTTTACTTTTCCAGACAAAAAAGGGCCAACACGGAAGTGAAAAATAGGGAGATAATGCTGGTGGAGAGAACCAGGTATTTAGGCCCTTTATTTAGTGGTTGCAAAGATTTATGGCTATAGTCAAATTAACAGGGTACTGTGAACTGCTATATCTGCTCCTTCTTTTCTTCTCAGCAGCAGGGAGATAACAGATGATAGAAGCACCTTCCTTTCCTCTGGAGACAGGCTTACTGATGGTGATTGTGATCTTATCATTGATTCTACCCTTGAGATAGAGTTTCCGGCAGGAACTGAGGCCTGAAGTTTATACCCCCCAGTCCTTTCAGGAACTTTTCAGGGCTGTAAAAAACAAATGCGAAAAGGCAGTTTCTGGTGAATGTAAAGAGAAAGATTTACACTTCCTTTCTGTCTGTTGGGCTCTTTTCAGATGTGAAAACTGGCCTGTCAGCCAAGGAGAGAGAGAGAAAAAAAATAGAGAAAGAGCTCATATGATTGGTTTTAGCCTTTACTTTGAATTAAATAATTTTTCTGTTATTTTACTATGAAGGCCATCCTTTCACTACTCTCTTGTCTTGGCTAGTATACACCTTGCTGTAACCTCATCCCAGTACTTTACTGCAAAAGGGTTTCTTTTATTTTGGGCCAAGTGCTTATTTAGATACCTAGTTAATGAACAAATCTAAATATATTGGTTGAACATTAAGGTACTAGGCCAGGTATAATAAGAAAGAAAGACAAATATGTTTCCTATTTCAATAATGTTATTATGTTGGTGTTTACTTGAATTGGGAGGGTAGAAGTTCATTCATAGAAATGTAGGGAGGCATTGATTTAAAAACCAATGCAAGTAGGCCGGGTGAGGTGGCTCACGCCTGTAATCCTAGCACTCTGGGAGGCCAAGGCAGGAGGATCGCTCAAGGTCAGGAGTCAGAAAACAGCCTGAGCAAGAGTGAGACCCGGTCTCTACTATAAATAGAAAGAAATTAATTGGCCAAGTAAAAATATATAGAAAAAGTTAGCCGGGCATGGTGGTACATGCTTGTAGTCCCAGCTACTTGGGAGGCTGAGGCAGTAGGATTGCTTGAGCCCAGAAGTTTGAGGTTGCTATGAGCTAGGCTGATGCCATGGCACTCACACTAGCCCAGGCAATAGAGTGAGACTCTGTCTTAAAAAAATAAATAAAATAAAATAAAAACCGGCCGGGTGCGGTGGCTCATGCCTGTAATCCTAGCACTCTGGGAGGCTGAGGTGGGAGGATCGCTCAAGGCCAGGAGTTTGAAACCAGCCTGAGCAAGAGTGAGACCCCGTCTCTACTTAAAATAGAAAGAAATTAATTGGACAACTAAAAATATATAGAAAAAATTAGCCGAGCATGGTGGCGCATGCCTGTAATCCCAGCTACTCGGGAGGCTGAGGCAGTAGGATCGCTTGAGCCCAGGAGTTTGAGGTTGCTGTGAGCTAGCTGATGCCACCGCACTCACTCTCGCCCAGGCAGCAGAGTGAGACTCTGTCTCTAAATAAATAGATAAATGAATGAATAAATAAATAAAATAAAATAAAATAAAATAAAATAAAATAAAAACCAATGCAAGTAAAGACAAGAAAGTATGTTTTTCACATTCTAATTTGACAGAATCTCATATATACAAATATCATAAGCTGAAGATACTTATTTGTGTGCTTTGTCTTGAGTTGCTGGCACTCCCTACCTTAATACCACTTCCTCATTCCCACCCCCCCACCCCGTTTTTGTGGAGGCAGGGTCTTTCTCTGTCCCACTGGGTAGAGTGCATTGGCGTTATCATAGCTCACTGTAACCTCAAACTCCAGGGCTCAGGTGATCCTCCTGCCTCAGCCTCCCAAGTAGCTGGGACTACAGGGCTAATTTTTCTGTTTTTAATAGTTATGGGGTCTTGCTGTTGCTCAGCCTGATCTGAAACTCCTGAACTCAAGAGCTCAAGTAATCTTCCCACCTTGGCCTCCCAGACTGCTAGGATTACAGCGTGAGCCACCCAGTCATGCCCCATCAGGTCCTTACCTTTTTATAAACCATGGTTTAATTGTCTTTGTGCAGAGGTGTATACTTTTTATTTAGTCAGATGACTGGAGCAGTGAGTGTTTGCTTATAGTTTAAAATATTCTTTAAGATCTGCTTTCCTTATTCCCTCAGGGCTGAACTTTGTAAAGGTCTGAACTTTGTAAAGGTCTGATCTAGTGTGGTCATAACCAGGTCTGAATGTATTCTTTATTCTACTTCTGACATCGCTATCACTTTATGATAAGATTTTTCCTTTATACATTTCTGTTTTATTTTTCTTTTCATTTTATTTTTTTGAGACAAGGTCCCACTCTGTTGCTTGAGTTAGAGTGCAGTGACCTTGTCATGGCTCATTGCAACCTTGAACTCCTGGGTTCACAGGATCTTCTTGCCTCAGCCTTCCGAAATGCTAGGATTATAGGCATGAGCTACCGCCACCAGCCTATTTAAGAATCTTAAAGTTTAGTTTTCTCCTTGGTTCTCAATTTTTTACTAGTATTTGATAAAATTTGAAAACCCATCCCAAATTATTATCACCTGCCATACAGTTCTTGGGTATATGTGAATAGTTGATTTTTCTGTTCTTTGTTTCCTTTTCCTCTTCCTCAGGCCCCTTAGGAAAGTAATAAAAATCATATAGGTTAGTAGCAGTGTTTGGGACACTATATGGATAAATGTCTGACCCCTGTAACCATATCTACCTTCTTAGGAAATATTATGTACTTTTTTTTTTTTTTTTTTTTTTGAGACAGAGTCTCACTCTGTTGCCTGGGCTGTAGAGTGCTGTGGCATCAGCCTAGCTCACAGCAACCTCAGACTCCTGGCTCAAGCAATCCTTCTGCCTCACCCTCCCAAGTAGCTGGGACTACAAGCATGCGCCACCATGCCTGGCTAATTTTTTCTATATATTTTCAGTTGTCCAATTAATTTCTTTCTATTTATAGTAGAGATGGGGGTCTCACTCTTGCTCAGGCTGGTCTTGAACTCTTGACCTTGAGCGATCCTCCCGCCTCGGCCTCCCAGAGTGCTAGGATTGTAGGCATGAGCCACCGCGCCTGGCCAAAATATTATGTACTTTATTTGTGTGTTTGTTTGTTTATTTGAGACAGAGTCTCTGTCACCTGGGCTAGAGTGCCATGTCGTCAGCCTAGATCACAGCAACTTCAAAATCCTGGGCTTAAGCGATCCTCCTGCCTCGGCCTCCCAAGTAGCTGGGACTATAGGCGCACACCACCACACCCGGCTAATTTTTTCTATTTTTAGTGGAGACAAGGTCTTGCTCTTGCTCAGGCTGGTCTCGAACTCCTGACCTCAAGTGATCCTCTCGCCTCAGCCTCCCAGAGTGTTAGGATTACAGGCATGAGCCACTACACTGGGCCTTCACTTGGATAATTTATTTACCCAATTCTCTGTTTATAGGCATTTAGGTTGTGACTTTTTGTTCTGTAACAGCACTGTGGTGAATAACCTTGTACATACATAAGTCATTTTACCCATATGCATGTATAATTATGAAATAAATTCTTAGACATGATATTACTAGTAAAAGGCCATATATCTTTGTAATTTTGATAGATATTTCCAAATTGCCCTTAAGTTTGCTTCCATACCCTCCTCCTAATGATAAGGGACAAGAAATACACATTATTTCTTCACAGTCTTGCCAACAAAGTATTTTGTGATTTTTGCCAAACTATTTTGTGGAAAATGGTGTCTCAGTGTAGTTTTAATTTGCATTTTTCTAATGAGTGAAGTAAAGACTGTGTTGATATTTTTAAGACTCTTTTTTCTTTTTTGTGAATTTTCCTTAATTATTTCGTAGGATTTGAGGTAGCAATAATATTATCTTTATTTATACTTTTCCTCCCTAATTTAAGTATAACACACATATAGCAGAGTGTATAAAAGCGTATAGCACGGTAGATTTTTACAGGCCTCTGACACTTATTCTGGAGGTTTTGCTGACCTTTACCTGAGGGTATCAACAAAGATTTCACCACAACCAGGACTTTTGTTCTTTCCTCAAACAGTTCTTACTTGGCTTGTGGACTGAAATATTAAGGGATTGCTGGTGTCTTATTAGGCCATCATGAAGAAGAGTCAGGTCTAAGAAAGAATAAATACTATGTTTACATTTATTGTTAGCCTGTATTTGCCAAATGGTTATTTTTTTGCTGCAACTGAAATATTTTTTCAGCCTTTAAATAGACATTATTTTATTTATTTATTTTTTGGTTTTTTTTTTTTTTTTTTTTGAGACAGAGTCTCACTCCGTTGCCTGGGTTAGAGTGCCGTGGTGTCATCCTAGCTCACAGCAACCTCAAACTCCTGGGCTGAAGCGTTCCTTCTGCCTCAGCCTCCCAAGTAGCTGGGACTACAGGCATGCGCCACCATGCCCGGCTAATTTTTTTCTCTATATATTTAGTTGGCCAATTAATTTGTTTCTATTATTAGTAGAGAGGGGTCTTGCTCTTGCTCAGGCTGGTTTCTAACTCCTGACCTTGAGCGATCCGCCTGCCTCGGCCTCCCAGAGTGCTAGGATTACAGGCCTGAGCCACCGCGCCCGGCCTTAAGGTCAGATTTTTAAAGTCTGGGCGTTTTGATAGGTGTGCAGTGGTGTCTCGTGGTGTTGCAATTGCATTTCCCAAGTGAGCATCTTTGTAGGTGCTTACCCGTCATCATAATATCTTCTTTAGTGAAGCGTCTGATCAAATGGATGTTCAAATCATTTTCCACCTTTTTAATTGGCTTGTTTATATGCTCATCATTAGTTTTGCATAAGCTTTGTGTATCTGTATATACGTCTTTTTTCAGGTATTTGATTTGAAAATATTCTCTCTCCGTCTGTGGCTTAGGTTTTCATTCTCTCAAGAGTCTATTTCCTTCCAATAGCAGACACTTTTAACTTTGTTCACGTTGTATTTATCAGTCGTCTCTTCCAGGGACTGTGCTTTGGATGTTGTTATCAAAGAAATCCTTGCCGAAACCCCAATCATAAAAATTTTCTCCTGTTTTCTTCTAGAAGTTTTCTAGTTTTAGGTTTTATACTTAGGTTTATGATCCATTTTGAATTTGTTTTTATATCATATGTGGGGCAAGGTATAGTTTGAATTTTTTTTATATATGGTTATCCAAATGTTCCAGAGCTATTTGTCAAAAAGACTATTCTTTATCCACGGAACTGCCTTTGCCCCATTGTCGAATCAGTCGTACATTCATGTGCATGTCTAGCTGGCTCTGTTCTGTCCCTGTGAGCTATTTGTCTAAATTATGCCAGTGGTACACTCTCTTGATTACTGCAGTTTCCATAAGAAGTCAAGAAATCAGGTAGTATTAATCCTCTGGCTTTGTTCTTCTTTTTCTAAGTTGTGTTGGTTGCTACTGGTCCTTTGCATCTTCAGATAAATTTTAGAATCATTTTGTCAATTTCAATTTCTGCATTAAAAAAAAGTCATCTGGAATTCCGATTCAATTTGCTTTGATTCAGTTTCAGGCAAATTGACATCTTAATAATATTGAGTTTTCTGACCCTGCACATGATACAGCTCCGCCTTTACTTTTTCTTTTACTTTTTACTTTCTCTCAGAAATGTTTTCTTATCTTCAGTGCACTGGTCTTTCATGTACTCGGCCAGATTTATCCTTAATAATTTAATTCTTTGATGCTCTCGCCAATGGTACTGTTTCTTTAATTTCAATTTCCAGTTATTTGTTGCAAATATATAGAAACACAGTTGATTTTATTGAATCACGGTGGATATTGATTAGTACTCTGCAAACTCATTAAGCTACTTGTTGGTTCCACCAGCTGTTTTTCATAGATTCTTTTAGATCCTCTACATAGACGATCACACCGTCTGTGAATAAGGACACTTTTACTTCTTCCTTTCTAATATGAACACCTCTTTTTCCCTTTGTCTTGTCTGATTGCACTGGCTGAAACCTCCAGAAGTGATGAGAACAGGCGTCTTCTCTTGTTCCTGTTCTTTAGTGGAAGCGTTCAATCTTTTACCTGTAAAGCATCACGTTAGCCATAGTTTTTCATAGATGACCTTTGTCAGATTAAGGAAGTTTTCTTTTATTCCTAGTGTGTTGAGAGTTTTTATCAGGTAGTTTGCTGGATTTTGTTAAATGTTTTCCTGTGTCCATTTATATAATCATATGATCTTTTTTTTTTTTTTTTTTGGTTTGTCACTATGATGAATTATGTTGACTGATTTTGGAATGTCAGTCTACCTTAGCATTCTTGATATAAACTCAACCCAGTCATGATGCATTTTTAATATGTAATTTGGATTCCACAAGCTAAAGTTTTATAATTTTTACATTTATGGTCATGAGTATGTTGGTCTATAGTTTTTTTTTTTTCTTGTAGTGTCTTTGTTTTGGTATTAGGGTAATGTTGTCTTCATAAAATGAACTGAGGGCTCTCTCTGCATTTTCAATTTCTGGAAGAATTTGTATAAAATTGGAACTATTTCTTCTTTACATTTTTTGGTGAAATTCACCAGTGAAACCATTCGGGCTTAGAATTTTCTTTGTGGGAAAGTTTATAACTCAAATTAATAACTCAAGATTTTAATGGATATAGCACTTTTCAGGTTATCTACTTTTTCTTGAGTGAGTTTTGGTTGTTTATGCTTTTTAAGAAATTTATCCATTCCATCTAATTTGTTAAATTTATTGGCATAAAGTCATTCATTGTATTTTCTTGTTATCCTTTTAATATCTATAGAGTCAGTAATGATGCTGCTTGCCTCATCCATTCCTGATATTGGTAAATACATCTCATTGTTTTCTTAAACCATTCTGGTTGGAGGTTTATCAGTTTTGCTGATATCCTCAAAGAACTAGCCATTGATTTTTATTCTCTCTCTCAGTTTTCTATTTTTTTTTCATTTTTGCTATGATATTTATTGTTTCTTTCCTTCTACTTTGAATTTCATTTGCTCTTCTTTTTCTAGTTTCTCAAAGTGGAAACTTATATCATTTATTTGAGAACTTTGTTTCCAAAAGCATTGACATATCGTGCTAAATATTTCCTCCTCCAAACACTGCTTTAGCGTATTCCACAAATGTTATTATATAGTGTTTTCATTTTCATCCAGTTAAAAATGCCCTTCAATTTTTCTTTTGATCCCTTCTTTGATGCATGGGTATTATTCACTTTCCAGGTGTTCAGGGATTTCCCAGAGATCTATCTGGTTTTGATTTAAATTTAACTCATTGTGGTCAGAAAACATACTTTGTAGGAATTTTATTCTTTTAAATTTCTTGACTTGCTTTATGACACTGAATTTGGTCGAGAATCTTGGTAAAAATTTTGTGGGCACTTGATGAGAGTGTGTATTCTACTGTTTATTGGCGGATTTTTCTGTAAATGTCAATGCGGTCAAGTTGGTTGGTAGCATTGTTTAAATCTTTTATATCCTTAGTGATTTCCTGTCAACTTTGTCTGTCAGTTATTGAGAGGGAGAGACTGAAATAGTCTATTAATAGTATAATAGTGGATTTATCAAGTTTCTACTAATTTTCAATAAGGTGGCATTTTTTCTGATTCACTACATGCCTGGTAATCTTGACTCAATGCCTGGCATTTTGAATTTTACCTTGTTGGTCCCTGAATGTTTTTGTATTTCTATAAATGATCTTGAGCTTTGTTCTGAGACTCAGTGAAGTTACTTGTAAAGAGTGTGATTATTTTGGGTCTTGCTTTTAAAATTTATTAGGTGGGACTGCTAGTCAATCTATGGACAGTTATTCCCTTCCACTGCAGCAAGATCCTACGGAATATTCTACCCAGTGTCCTGTGAATCATTTGGTGTCCCAGGCTGGCAGGCGGGAACAGGTGCTACTCCTCCCTGCCTGGACAAACCGTTCTCTAACTGCTGGGTGGCTGTTTCCTTGGCCTTGCGTGGTTTCCCCAGATACGGGAGCTGATGCGAACCTCGCTGGCTGTCTGAGGATGGCGCCCTGCAGCTGTCTGGGATTCTCTCCCTACAGCTCTGTCCCCCTTCTTCTGCTGTGCACACTCTGCTGACCCAGGTCCAGAGCCTCCGCATCGCCTTTCTCCCCAGGCGGTTCTCCACTCTCCCCCTACTTCTCTTTGGGCCACAACCTGAAAAATCTCCCCAGACATAAGCTGTCACTCTGTAGAGCCCCCTTCATCTGTTCTTGCCCATCAAAGATCATGGTCCTTCATTGGCTGACTTCTAGTGTCTTGAAAATCACCATTTCCTGAATTTTGTTCGTTTTTTTGGTCTTTTCAAAGGAAAGGACATATTCAGTCCCTTGTGACTGATTCCATCTTGGCTTGCAGTGGAGGCCTAGAATCTGTGTCCCTATGGAAGTGTGGATGTAGGGGGGCCTCATGTCCACCGGGACCCTCTGTCTGCCCACCGACCCCTGCTATGCGTGACTGAACTAACCCACTCTGCTCTCTGGACTATAGAGGTGCAATTAGTATCCCTGTGCATATATTTTTAAAGCCAGTTTTCTATTTTGTAAAAGACAACTAAGTAAATTAAGGAATGCAGTCTTTAAGTGCATTTATTTTGGAAGCTTTAAGCTACAAAGCATGGCAGCAAAGCAAACAACCTGGTGAGGTGCCTGCCTGTCCATCAGCCACGCTGTGCAGGTGTGGCATGGTCTCCATTAGAGATTTGCTCTTACACATTAGGGGTGGCTGATTCATCTCTGATCAAAATGCAATGCAAAGAGGAACTCTTATGTTGACTTTCACTGCCCAGGGACCCATCATGCTCCCCTGCCCCAGGTCCCTGTATCCGACTTTGAAAGTGCTGCTGTGGGTAAACCCAGACTGGAGCCTCCTTCCCTTGCAGTTGCCCCAGTCAGCTTCCCTGAACTTGCTAACACATTGTTGATAAAACCACCTGAGATGAAGTAAAAGGATTCACAGGGGCCCCTGGTCCCTCCTCAATATTCCAGTTGGTGTGACACCCATGTTCATTCTCTGAGCGTTGCGTGTCTAATCTGTTTGAACACAGGGAGGCGGAGATGATGTTTGTCCAGTTTCATCTTGGAGGAGGACTCATAACCATTTCTCCGCTTTTCTAAGAGAAGATTTGCCTCTGTACAAATAATTTTCTTTATTGTCCCTAATTTTGAAAGCTCTAGATGGTGGACCACAGGATTCATTTCCATCCAGGGCTCCCCTCTTGACCTAGGACTGAATTTAATCTTCCCATAAAAGCACCACCACATAACTTAGATTTTTTTCTCTATCAATTAGAACTGTATTTCAGAACCTTGAATGCAAATATTGATCATGTTAATATAACCCTTCTTCTATCAAAATTACTTTCTACAACTTATCGGAAAAATTGTTGGCCAGGTAATAAGTCCAATGTCTCTGCTAATGGCCTCTTAATAAATTCATGTGGGAGCATGAGTAGCAGGAGTGGCCCATTTGAGCCTCATCTTCTAGAATCTTTAATGCTGAAGTTTCCATCTTTGTACTCATATTTCACCAAGTGGTTAGCCTACTCGTTGGCATCTTCTGCCCCCAAGTTGAATTAATGAAGCCTCTGTCGTGGGAAGTGACCTTCAATAAATACTGTTTCTCATTTTCCATCCACTTACAGTTTAATAGAAAGTGTCCCTCTGTGATCCTATTGAATGTAGCTAGTTGGGCTGAGAGATTAGAAATGTTTTAGAAGGTGGGTGCAGTCATGCAGGTACCATTTTAAAGGACTGAGATATAATTAACATATAATAAAGTATTAATATATACATTTTAAGGTGTACAGTTTAGTAAACTTTGACAATTGTATACCCCTGTGTAACCATGCCCAACACAAAACATACACACACAAAAGTTCCAGAAAGTTCCATTGTACCTTTTCCAGCCAATGCCCCACACTGGCCTCATAACCACAATCTGATTTCTGTCACCATAGATCCTGCGATGTGTACTCTTGTGCAGTTTACCACGGCTTTGCATGCAGTCCCCCGCTCCCGGACCTGGAGATGATTGCTTCTTCCCTGGGTGCTGTGGCCTTTGGCGCCTGAACAATACAACGATGAAAATCCACAGTCTTGCATCTTAATCTCCCATTCATCCTCCTTTTCTGAGATGCCCGACTCCGCAGGAG
>CAUYRT010090549.1:0-22970 GCA_963574885.1 Lepilemur ruficaudatus | reverse complement strand
GTTGTCCAATTAATTTCTTTATATTTATAGTAGAGATGGGGTCTCGCTCTTGCTCAGGCTGGTCTTGAACTCCTGACCTTGAGCTATCCACCCGCCTCGGCCTCCCAGAGTGCTAGGATTACAGGCGTGAGCCACCGCGCCCGGCCGGTGTGGGTCTCTTTCTAGTGATATCATCTGAAACTTTATGTTTCCTTTAATTACATATACCTCAGGTTGGAAGTTTTGGGTTTTACTCAAAGTCTTCTTCAATTATATCTGACCATCATTTCTGTCCCAACTGTTGGATTTATTTTCAATGGAGTATGTATCATTCCTTTTTTAGGTTCCCAATATCTTTCTTTCATAGTCATTACCTTAAAACATTCATTCTCATTTTTACTATTTTTCTTTTTTGAATGTCTTGTGAGAGCTTCCCAAGTTTGTCCTCCATAGACACCACTGCACTATCTGTAATACCAAATTCAACTCTTTCCACTGCCTTCAAAGTGGAATGTCAATTCTGCTATTGTATTTTAGCACCTAGTTATCCTTCCCCATGTTATCTGTTCCTCTTTTCAGCCTGTAGCCCTTTCATCTGAGTCTGCTATCCCCTTATAGGGTTTCTTTCCTGATTTACTGGGGCCACATTTATTTTTTACATGCTACTGGATACACCCACTTTTTTTGTTTTCATTTTTTCCTGGTTCCTTTCACACTCACAGGGCAGCTCTTCCTTCAGTGCTTCAGATTATTTCCCTTCCCTTTATTCTGTAGTTTTTTCACAGAACTTTTATTTTCCCATGTTAACACTTCCTTGACAAAGCACAACCAACCCACACTCAGTATCTGCCAACAAGCAGAGAGGTATAGATTGCCTTTGCCAGTGGAATCCTTTTCCAAAATGATGTGAAAGATCTAAGCAATAGCCAGTGCCCAACAGGCCTCATTTAGGGTAGGTAGTTCTACAAGAGGAGGACTTCTTATATTCCAAATAACCAAGTCTCTGAAACACTGAACAGGTAGAATTATTGAAATTCCACCCTTTGGTCTCCTACTTCCTACCTACCTAGGCCCTACCTATTGTCAGGGTTCAGAACATGCTGCCCAAAATATGGCCCCTTAGAGGTCATTCTATGACTTTCCCCCCACCTTTCTGTGGGAGAGCTAGCCATAAAGAAATTCTGTGGCCAACCTCTCCTGAAAATACATCATTAAACCCTCATTTGACAAGTGTCTACCCAGCACTATATACAGAGGAAGGGAATGATACACAGAGAGACAAAGAAGAATCTGAACAGGCTTATTTAAGTTCCCGCAGTTTATTACCATTGGATCATACCCTTTTTGTCCAGTCATACTTCTACATCACTGTCCATTGTTCATCACACCTAAGCATAAAAATACACAGTTTTCTCTAGGTCTTTGAGTCTTCATTTCTGAAGGTTCCCATGTCATATAAAGCTTTAAATAAATCTCTTATGCTTTTCTTGTTGATCTGTCTTTTGCTATATAGGCACCGGCCATGACCCTTACAATGGGTGAGGAAAAGATATTACTTCTCCCCTCCACTATCCTTCTAGGGTCAGTGCAATTCACCATCTTTTCCATGCAGCCCTTTTCCTGCCAACATGATCCATTCTGCCCCCTCACTTCTTTAAAGGCTTGTCTTTGGTATAGTCAGTGCCAAACAATTTATCAATTGTTCTGTAACTATTTCATGTTTTCTCCAACTCCACATCAAGTTGTTCAAGGCTAGTTACATTTTAGACTTCTTTGTAATAGCACAGAGGCAAAATAAATATTTGGCAACTGATAGAAATGCAGTTACAGAGAACTTCATAAAGAATTCAAACATTTCCACTAAGGTGAAATTTTGTGCCACACACGACCAAATCCTCAATACTGAGAGTAAGGAAAAAAAAAACAACCAAAAACATTCCAGTTTCTCTTCTGAAGCTGTTGGAAACAATCTACTTCCAACAGTACTTATTTGCAAGTGCAAAAAATGCTCAACATACATAAAAAAATGCAATCAGTTTCCATTGCTTAAAAAAAACCTTGCTAATTCAAAAAGTTAAAATCGCATTTAACATAATTAAGAACACAAAATACTCTTTTGGGTTGAGATAGTCTAAAAGTGCTATAAGCAAATATTATATCCCAAATATGCCAGGATCCAAAATCCACACAATTTTGTTTCAATGAATTCTATTGTATTACATTCATCACCTCAATCTATTTAATAATTAATTTTAACACAACTCATTCATATTGATGATCAGAATAAAAGTCTACTTACCCCACCCATTGTAATTCCATGAATAAGGGCCACATAAGGTTTCTGGCAAGAATCTAAAAGAAACAGAGCTATAATTTTAGTTGCAATGTTTCAAATATATTCACTTTTTCTAAAAATCATGTGTTATACAAACTTTATATTTTCCCTAGGAAACTTTTGCAAGAAATATCAAAGGGGACTAAATGTACAGCTTATAAAATAGATTTTTTAAATGTTAATCCAAAAACAATCCTGATTATCTATTATGTAACAACTCAACCTTCAATTTGAAACAAATGAAAGCCTTGCATAATTCAGCTATTAAGAAACATAATCATAATAAAAAAAAAAAGAAAGAAACATAATCAGGCCAGGCGCGGTGGCTCACGCCTATAATCCCAGCACTCTGGGAGGCTGAGGCGGGAGGATCACTCAAGGTCAGGAGTTTGAGACCAGCCTGAGCAAGAGCCCATCTCTACTATAAATAGAAATAAATTAATTGGCTAACTAAAAATATATAGAAAAAATTAGCCGGGCATGGTGGCACATGCCTATAGTCCCAGCTACTGGGCAGGCTGAGGCAGGAGGATCGCTTGAGCCCAGGAGTTTGAGCTAGGCTGATGCCACGACACTCTAGCCCGGGCAACAGAGTGAGACTCTGTCTCAGAAAAAAAAAAAGAAAAGAAACATAATCAAAATCTACCTTATAAGCTACCAATGTTTATGTATATGGTTGTACAGAAAACAAATATGTTCTTTAAAGTACATCTGATGAAATGTCTGGATACATACACAGAGAGACAAAGAAGAATCTGAACAAACAGGTTTAAGTTTCCCCAGTTTATTACCATTGGTAATGAAGTACAGCACATGGGAAAAAGCATGGACTGGAAGTCAGAAGAAACAGACTCTTGACTCTTGTCTCAGCTTTAACATTAAATCAATTGGCAATTCAACTAGGCATTAAATTATATATATATATGAGTTATATACATGTTAACATCAGATATGTGTATACCATATGTTGATATAATATCCATCTAGCAATTCTGTAAGTATTCCCAATAAGCCAATGAGCCAACAAAGCAACTCTCAAATTTCACATTCACAAGGACTTCCATTGTCCTCAATTTTGATCTGTAGTTTCCCAGAAACTATGGAAAATAATTTATTCATTGGGATAAATATATATAAATACATACACCCCATTTCAGCTATGGAATATTAGATGCTAATTGACAGAGGACATAAATCCAGAATCTATCAAATTGACTATGTCATTACAACGTATAGAATTATACTTTGGAGGCTTTCTCTTTGTAAGTTAACATTTTACTAAATTCTCTTTTCAAAGTGCTTACAAGAGTTCCCAACTCTTTTTATTTAGTATAGAACTGTGTTAATATAGTAGCCACCAGCCATATGTAATGAATTAGATTAAAATTAATTACAATTAAATTTCAAATTCAGTTTCTTGAACACACTGGACACATTTCAAGTGCTTAACAGCCACATGTGGCTAGTGGCTCTCATATTGGACAGCACAGAGACAGAATATTTCTTATCAATGCAGAAAGTCCTATTGAACAGTGCTGTTACATGGAATATCTGAACGAATAAAACATTCTAAGTAAATCTGGTATGAAGAATTTTAGGATTTAAAGAAGTGGTAGCTGTCCATTCAATTTGGTCCACTGAGCTAAAATGGGAAACAGTCCCCCCTTTCCCTACTCCTACTTCAAAGACACAAAAATTCTAGAAAAAATAAATCCTAAATGTATATCTAAGTTCAAAGCCAACCAAGGAAAATCTCTAGGTACCAGAAACAAATAAGAAACTCAAAGTCAGTGGCCAAGTGGAAGCTACAGCTAATTATTACTAAGGAGTGGTAGGGGGAGGGAGGGGGGAAAAGAGGGAGGGAGGGAGGGAGAGAGGCGAGCAGAGGATAAACTCTGGGCCATGTATTCACAATCCCACATACTCAGCTGCCTGCACAAAGCCTCAAGTTAGGAGGAACTATTCCATTTTAAAATAGGACTAAAAAAACTCCATCTGCTGATTCATGAACTCAATAAGTAAGCTTGCCCCTGCCCAAGAAAGGAGAGAAAAAGTCTGAGAAAGTGGATGCTCAAGCACTAATAACCACTACCACTACCAAAACTGAACAAATGAAAACACCCCTAACAAATTCAGAAGTAACGTCTTTAACTTGGTAAAACATTTCTGCAGAGATTTATACCCAAGTATGAAATTTTAAAAGCTTTCCCACTGACATCAATAACAAGACTACACTATAATCATTCAACATTGTAACAGAAGTTCTAGCCAAAATATCACAAGTCATAAAGATTGGAAGGAGATTGGGAAAAAACTACAGGCAGATGATAGAATTGCTTATGTATTTAATAGAAGAGCCGAGAAAATCTATAGAAATACCAATAGAATTAATTAAAAAACAAATTTCAGTGGGTGACTGGATATAAAAATTTTTTTCTCTTTTTCTTTTTTTTTTTTTTTTTGATACAGAGTCTCACTCTGTCGCCCGGGCTAGAGTGCCCTGGCTTCAGCCTAGCTCACAGCAACCTCAAACTCCTGGGTTCAAGCAATCCTTCTGCCTCAGCCTCCCGAGTAACTGGGACTACAGGCATGCGCCTCCATGCCCGGCTAATTTTTTCTATTTTTGGTAGAGATGGGGTCTCGCTCTTGCTCAGGCTGGTATCAAACTCCTGAGCTCAACTGATCCTCCCATCTTGGCCTCCCAGAGTGCTAGGATTACAGGTGTAAGCCACCATGCCCAGCCTTATAAAAAGATATTAAAATCAAAAGCATTTCTATATGCCAGAAATAGTCAATTAGAAAATGTAATAGGAAAATAATCATTAAATAACAAAAACCAGAAGCTACCTAAGTATAAATCTTAAAGAAAATTTTAAAATGCAAGATCTTTACGGAGAAAATTATAAGACATTATAGAAGGACATGAAAGTCAACCTGCAAAAAATGTTCTAAAATTGGCCAGATGTAGCGGTTCATGCCTATAATCCCAGCACTTCAGAAGGCCAAGGCAGAAGGATTGCTTGAGGCCAGGAGTTTGAGACCAGGTTGGGCAACACAGCAAGATCCTATCTCTAAAAAAAGAAATTATGAAAAATTAGGTGGGCATGGTGGCACATGCCTGTAGTCCCAGCTACTTGGGAGGCTGAGGCAAGAGGATCACTTGAGCCCAGGAGTTCAAGGCTGCAGTGAGCTATAATCACACCAGCCTGGGTGACAGAACAAGATCCTATTTCTAAAAAAATTAAATAAAAATTAAAAGAAAAAAAATGTTCTAAAACTGATTTATGGTGATGTTTGCACAACCTGGTAACTTTACTAAAAATCATTGCATTGTATACTTAAATTGGGTGAATTTTATGGTACATAAATTGTAACTCCATAAAGTAGGGGTTTTTTTAAGTCTACAAGAATAAATGAAGAGATATGCCACGTTCATGGATGAGAAGACTCAATATCAAACATGTCAATTCCCTCCAAATTAATCCATAACTCATTGTCATTCCAATCAAAATCTCAATAGGATTTTTTGTGAAACCAGACAAAACAATTCTAAAATTCATATGGAAGGATCAGAAGTCCAAGAGTGGCCGAGACAAAAGATGTGTAAAAATAAAGAAGTCTTAAATACTTCACAGAAGAATTTGGAAACAAAGTAAAGACATATAAACACTATGACCCATCCAATTTCACATATTTCTAGAGAAATTTTTGCACACGGGCAATAAGAGCACATCTACAAGGGTACAACTATCTAGATTAGTAAAAATTAGAACTAACCTAAAATACCCATTAATGTAGAATAGAGAAGTAATGTGGGATATAATCATAATATTGGATACTATAAACAGTTACATTCCATGTTAAAAATAATTTATGGAATGGTATATACAGTAAGATAATATTTACATAAATTTTCAAAACACAAAGTAAAACTTTAGTTGATAAATATGTAGTAAAAATATAAAATATGGTGTAGGAGGCTACAATGCAAATCAATGACAATGGTTTTTGAGGAGAGATAACAATGCTTCTGGGAGAGAAAGGAATGGCACTAAGGAAAGCAACAAAATGGACTGAACTAACTTGAAAACTTTCAGTATTATATTTCTTTTACATAAATTTTAAATAAACAAGCAAAACCAAAATATTGATGCCCGTTAATTCTGGGCTGGAGGGTACACAGGTATTTATTATGTCATTTCCTGTAATTTAACATTTGAAACACATGCTTAATAAAAGTACTGCTTTACTTCCAATGAAACCTGGAAACCTGAATATAAAGAAATTTCATTCCCAAGCAAAAAATTAGGAAATTCTATAGTTCATTTTATACATAACACTAGGACACAGATTTTTGTTCGCCAAGAAAGCCAGCCAGAAATCACCATTTTCATGTTGACTTTATAGCAAATAGCAGTTAAGTATAACCTACTAATACTAAAGTGAAATCGTTTTGGAAAAAGCAGTCAGAATAGTTTGATCAACTTTATTTATGCCTGGCACATAGTATGTGTAAGTTTAAGAATGCCCATTGATTATATTTTCAGCAAATCATACTGTCCCACCTCAGTTCTTGATTCCATTTTCAAAGCTCACAGCACAGCACACATACCAATGGCACTGTTCAGCGTATATTCTTCTCTGAAGAAATCTTGAGCCATCTTCTGGTTTGCCTTTTTAGCTTCTGAGATCGCTACGAAGGGAGGGAGAGAGACAGGAAGGATGGAGGGATGGAAAATAAAAAAAGTTATTTTCCAGTCAATATAGTTAAACAGATTAAAAGTATCATGATAATTAAATATGGGGGGGAGGGGTGAAGGGAGTACCTTAAAATTGCTTGTTAAAGTTTTGAAACTGCCATGCCCCACAGACAT
The DNA here is from genome assembly GCA_963574885.1 of Lepilemur ruficaudatus. Lineage (NCBI taxonomy): Eukaryota > Metazoa > Chordata > Mammalia > Primates > Lepilemuridae > Lepilemur > Lepilemur ruficaudatus. The sequence goes on along the minus strand of CAUYRT010090549.1, from coordinate 15,782 downwards.
ATTATAGTTAGTCACAGATCCATAGTCCAATATCAAAGCTTCAAGGCAAAAGTTCCTATTCTTACTGTCTATGGTTCTCACAAAATGTTATACTTAAATTAGAAATATTAACATATTACTACCAGCTGCATTTTTTATTACTATTTTCTGTAGCAACTGAATAAGCATTTGCTAGATAAACCTTTCCGTAGGTATCTTAATATAAAATACATCATATATACATGTGGGCACAAGTGTGTATGTGTAGTGCTACAGCATATTCCACCTAGTTAAATATTTCCACCACATTCATTGCCTCCATGAAATATTTATTGAGCATCTACTACGTACCCTGCAATGTTTTAAGTGCTGCAGATAACAAGACAGCAATATAAGATGGTTGCCTCCAAGTTAAGACTAATGAAAAAGAGACTACTAAAACACATTCTTTGTGCTAGGCCCACCACGTAAGGATGGGTGCTGTCAGAACAGAAGCAAGAAACATGTAATTACAAGAAGGCTTCCCAGAAGAGGTAAGACTAAGCCAAGTTTGAAAATGTAGGTAAAAATATCCTAGAAAATTACAGAAAAAAAAGTTTCTAGTAGGGGAAGCAGTACCCTGCAAAGGCACAAAGACAAGAAATAAAAGAGTAAAATCAAGAATCAAGTAGTTTTAAAAACTAAAGGCAAAAGGGAAAAGGTGGGGCTATAGAGCTAAACGAGATAATAACATTCTTATTAACATCAGGGGAAATGTAACTTCTCAAAGACTTCGCTACAGCATACTACTGCTTGGCTTAATAAACAAATGTTCAGTAAATATCTGCTGAATAATGAACACTATCAAATGATTTCATTTCTATTGCAATCTCCTATTGTCCATAGTTCTCATCTCCTACCATATTCTTACTCCAGTCAATCTCAAGACTGCTATCAAAGTTTTCTCCCATATACTGCAAGCTCGTGTCTTTCCTGTCCTTAAGTTCTGTGAGAGTTATCTATTAAAACACAAATTAAATGTATCATATATACATGTTTGCCATTTTATGGGAAAACATAACATAAAAAATTGTTGACTATAGATTTTTAGACTAACTCTAGAATTCTGACATATCTTCCTTCAAAATGTTCCATATGTTGACTTCTTTTCCTGGTTTTCAAAAGAAACATCTGACATCTACTTTCGTCATTCTGAGGCTTTCACTGATATATGTCTGGGGGAAAAAAGACCCTTATCTGTTATGCTTTATTTAGTCCTTATCACTGCTCACCAATTCTCAAAGGAAAGGAGTGCATGTTGCATTACTTTTGAAATTAAGCCCTTTTACTTCAAAAATCTCAGGTTTCCTTCGAATTTTATTCCATCAATTAGTTCCATACAAATTAAAATTAAATGATCTTCACAATCTTTTTTTTTAATTTTCTAAATGTCCACTCATTGTCTTGGACTATAACCATTAAAACAAAACGTCCTGGAATTGAAACTCTTTGCTTTATACATGTAAACTACAATAATTCTAGAATTTATAACTATATTTCCAAACATCAATATAAAGTTAGGCCTATATGCAGAAATAGCTCACAGTCAGAAGAAACTAAACTCAATACATAAAGCTCTACCCATCTGTAAACTGACAAGATCATAGGCCTGACTCTAGTGGAAAGGCTAATTCCTGGCCAAAGAACAATGTTTTTAAAATATTTACATTGCAGGCAAAACAATAAATTCAAAACCGATTCAGTTAACATCAGTTTTAGCAATCAAAGTTTCCATTAAACTGTAATTTTAAAATTTAGTTACTTTAATAGGTATTTGAAATTATGTCTTGAATCAGCTTGTTTCCTATTCCTAAAGTAATGGTTTACATAAACCATTTGGTGAACAAACCAAAAACTATTGTCGTAATACAAAAAAACGCATATACAAAATAAAAAAAAAAAGGGAAAAAACCATCCCTGGACCCTACTAATTCCATATGGAACGAAATACATAATGTAAAAACAATTTTCAGTATACTACATATATAACATAGACAACTAGTGGTGATAATGGTAAGTACATGACTTTGATCCTGAGAACAAGCATTTCTTCTCTCTTTTGTCTTTAACAGTTAAATGTGGACAGACTGTAAAGACCTAAACAATTAGGAAAAATAAGGAGAATTTATGTTGCTTTCAAATCATGAATAGCAGGAAGAGTAATGAAACATGTGAGAGCATGTCATATTTGGAGAATGGCAAGTCACTCAACATGGCCAGATTGTCAGGTTATGTGATGAACAGAACTGCTAAACATCAGCTATCCTAAAATATGAACAGACATCCACATACCATAGCTGGATATTTTGTTTGTGATGATTCAAGGAGAGACACAAAATATATAAATTTCAAAAGTGCACCTATGTAATGAAGAAAATTCACTATTCTCATTTCTAATATTAACTATAAAGTCTTTAAATTTTTATTTTTTCTAAGTTAAGAATGTGACATTTTTATAAGAATGTATTGACTTTATGACAAAAAATTCTAAAAAGTAAAACCAATTACAAATTACTACAAAATCTGCCAATACTTTATCAGTTATACTGGAGAAAAAAAATATTTAGGTGAGGGCAGAAAAACTTTTTACCTCTGACATCACCCCCAGCACAGAAAGCCTTTCCTCCAGCTCCCTTTATAATGATCAGGAAAGTTTCAGGATCTTGTTCCCACCTCTATCCAAATATAAAAGAAGATAGTACAAGCAAATTATAACTCATTAAAGATATACGCATATGCACATATACAATTCACATACATATGGATGTGTGTATATATACACACATATAGTTTTATAAAGCATATCAAGAACGAATCCCATTCCATTCCTCATTGAATGAACTTCCTTTTCTTTTCTGAGATAAAGTAGAAGCTATTTCAACAAAGTTGATAGATAAGTATATTTTGTGATACAAATTTCAGGACAGCTCCTGAAATCTTGGCCATAACTTTGAGACCAAGATGAATATGGCTTCATAATGTTACATAAAATTATAAATTTGGAAAACCACCCAAAACTGCTAATAAATAGGGCAATAACCTTTCTACTGTGGTGATACAGGGCTCTCTGTCCTACTGACAAATTTTTAAGTAACAGAGTGAAACCACTTACAATATTGAACAAATACGCAGGTGGTTTGGGAGTGGTGAAGACAGCGTATAAGTAAATAGGAAGAAAGAATCAAGAGCCAATAGAAATTTGAAAGGCTAGAACAATGGACCAAATGAAATTAGTTACCTGAAGACAGAAAAACTAACATGGGTTCTATAAATTCTAAACAGGTTGCATATCCCTTATCAGAAATGCTTGGGACCAGAAGTGTTTCAGATTTCAGATATTTTTAAATTTTGGAATATCTGCATATATATAATGAGATACCTTGGGGGTGGGACTCAAGTCTAAACATGAAATTCCTTTATGTTTTATATATACCTTATACACATAGCCTGAAGGTAATTTTATTTTTTATTTGGGGATGCTGGCTGAATAAACTGTGTTTTGTGCATCTGTGTTTGACTGAGACTCATCACATGAGGTCAGGTGTAAATATTTCATTTGAAGCATCATGTTGGCATTTAAAAAGTTTTGGATTTTGGAGCATTTCGCATTAAGGATGCTCAACCTTTACTACAGAATATATGAATGCACAAGGAAGAGATATAGTTGGACAGATGTGATTGTCCAAAAGGTTCATGTGAACTACATTAATAGAAATATGTTATTCTAATATGGAAGTTTCTACTTTCTTCCACTCTGGTCCAACTTGAATCTGCAACACTTGGCTTATTTCTATGTATCACACTTTAGGATATACTATAAGGTATCTCAAAACAAAACACAAGAATAGAAGATAGACTCACCAAATGAAGAATTAAAGAACTGGTGGCCAGGGGTAAACTAGTATTTATTCAACACCTACATGGCAGACTGTATTAGGTACTTACATATACTAGTCACTTAATCTTCATAACCATCCTATGAAATGTCATCATCCCCCATTTCACAGCAGACAAAATTAATTTTCCCAGCCTACACAGTTAATAAAGTAGAAATCTAAGCTTTAAACCAAACAGTCTGACTTTAAGTCCTATATTTTCCTACCATCCCGTGCTATTCACTTAGAAAAGTTTATGGCCTTCTCTAAGAAAAGGCAGGCCAAGCAGTTTAAAAACAGCTGTTTTCAAATGAAAAGGCTGTAATGTGGAGGCAGATGAGATTTGTACAGCTCATGGCCTAACAAGCAGAGCCAATATCACTGATTGAAAGGTCAGAGTAACAAAGAGTGGCAGAACACAAGAAGAAACCTGTGAACAAATCAGAGCAATTCATATAGAAGTGGAAGGGGCTGTCTCAGGAGGCAATGAACTCCCTATCACCAGGGGTGCTCAAGGACACCCATACAGGGAAAGCAACGAGGACTCAACCATCAGTGGAGCTTGGGCACAGATCCCAGAGAGTCCTAGGATTCTATGGGAGAAAATATCAGAAATGTTCTATTATGATATACTTTTAAAAGGATCCATATAATTGCTTTAAGAAAATTACAAACCTTTAGCTGTGGATAAATCTGCCGAATCATATTAAGACTCACTGCATTTAGGAACTTAGGCCTGTTCAGTGTTATCACTCCTGCACAACCTTTTCGTTCCAATAGTACGTCTCCTGCTACATCTGTGTGCTTGGACATTCTCTGTATAAACAAAGAATAACTTTATAAAATTAATTAAGTTTTTATCACAAGCCAACATCAAAACATATGCAAAAGATGCAAATTTTTCATGTTAATAGTAACTAAAGGAACAAATAACGAGACACACCTGACAAAAGTTCCTAAAGTTAGATTCTGTAGATGGACAATTTCAAAGCAAACGACACACACCTCTTAAATCTTTTATTACTGTCTATCAAGTTCTATGTTAGGTGCTGAGAAAGCAAAGATGAGAGAAGGCAAATAATTCTGACTATAGTAGCTATGCACAACTTGAAAATAAAGGTGATACTTGAGCTGGGCCTTGATATATACACCAAGAAAAAGGGAGGTAGAAAATTCTGTAACGAAGGAACAGCACGTGCTAAGCCACAAGCAATGAATATTTGGAAATACTAAGATGTTAAACATGAGTGGAACAAAGTCTAGTTGAGGAAATGAGTGATGAGAAGGTAGGCAGATATGTAGTTTGAGGCCAGATTATAAAATGACAGACTGGCTGGGAATAGTGGCTGTGTAATCCTACCACTTTGGGAGGCCAAGGCCAGAGGATTGCCTGAGTACAGGAGTTTGAGGCTGCAGTTTGGGCCATGATCATGCCACTGTACTCTAGCCCTAGCAACAGAGCAAGATCCTGTCTCAAAAATATATGCAAATAAATAAAATAACACAACAGACTTAAATGTCATTATAGCTAAAGAAGTGGCCTACACACTCATTCAGGGCCTCACAAAATATAACTTAATCACTGAGTCTCACTGCTCACATAATATATAGTACTGAGTAATGTAACACTTGCAAAGAACATGGTTTTAGCTATATCGCAGCTTCCCAGGACTCTGCTATACATAGCCATCAAGGCTCATGGCACCACCATCCTTAACACATTCCTTTATCTAAGGACAACACCTTAAACCCTACGTGGGAACAGTGTATAATATAAAATTGAAAGTTTAAATTAGAAAATTTTAACTGGAGAATGTCAATTAAAACTAAATAGTAGTACACATTAGCTAAAATCTAATAAAACCCAGAAGTCCATATTTTGACTGCATTAAGCAACATATTTAGTTTCTTTTTATAAAACCATTTTGCATATTTAACATTGAAGTTAATTTTTATTAAAATTACTAGATAAAAATAATTTATGTGCACTTAAAAGGGTTACTGAACAGAAAGGTTGTATCTTTTCAACTATAGTTCAACTTAACTATAAGATTTTTTTTTAACCAAAATGACAAAGATCAAAAAGTTTGATACCCTGTGACATCCAGAGTATGAGTAAACAGACATACGGTGGAAGCAGGAACTATTACAAAACCTAGGAAGAATAGTCTGACAACACATTTAAAGCACACACTGACACAGTAATGCCTATTTCAGAAATTTATCCTACAGATTATACTTACATATGGGGAAAAATGAAATGTGCACAAGGTTATTTACTGCAACATTATTTGTAATGGCAAGAGACTGGAAATGACCTAAATGTTTAACAGTGGGAAACTAGTTAAATAAACTATGGTCATTCATGCAAAAGCATGCTTATGGAGCCTTAAAAAGAATGATTAAAGCCAGGCGTGGTGGCTCGTGCCTGTAATCCTAGTACTTTGGGAGGCTGAGGCAGGAGGATCACTTAAGGTCAGGAGCTTAAGACTAGCCTGAGCAAAAGCAAGACCCCATCTCTACAAAAAAATTTAAAAATTAGCCAGGTGTGGTGGTATACACCTGTAGCCTCAGCTACTTGGGACACTGAGGCAGGAGAATTGCTTGAGCCCAGGAGTTTGAGGTTGCAGTGAGCTACGACGACGCCAATGCACTCTATCCTGGGTGACAGAGTGAGACCCTGTCTCCAAGAAAAAAAAAATGATTAAGTAACCTCTCCATACACTGTTATGAAAGAATCTCAAGTGCAGACAGTGTAATTATTATGCTAACCTCTGTACTGTACATGGACACATTCAAATTTATATAGATTATCTATCTCTAAGTGGATACTCAAAGAATTGCTAAAATGTTGCTTCCAGGAAGGGAAACTGGCCATCTAAAAGAATAGGGTGGGATAGTCCCCTTGAACTCTTTTGAGTTTTGTACCATGTGTATGTACTATCTACTCAAAACAATATTTTAAGTAATGTTTTAAAAGAGTGATAGATTAGAGGCTTAAAAGGTACTAAGCTATGTGACTTAGAAAACCATTTTTAGTTCTCTTACCTTATTGGTACTAAAAACAAAGTCTGTGGTACAAGAAAACTACACACAAAAATCAAAAAAGAAAACAGACTCCCAAATGTCTAATTTCACTTTCCATGATGTTGACAAAACACATGAGCCAAGTTTACTTACCAGCTAAAGAACAGATCAAAATTCAATCCAGGATACAATGTAATCCAGGACACAATGAACTATAATTTATGTCAACAAAATACAACCATAGTAGCCAGATAATTGAAAATGAAGCTTTAAAATTAAGTGTGTTTACAGAGGAAAGTGTAAAATGAAAAGCAACTTGGCATATGTATGAAAAATCCTTAAAATGTTGAATGAATATTTTAGAAACTTATTGAGAAATAAGCCAAAATCTAGTGAAACATTTATAGATTATAATCTATGTTAAAAATATATACAAATACACAGAAAAAAAAGAATGGCCATATATACATCAAACTGTAAACAGTGATTTGGGGTCACCTTTGATTTTCTATGTTCTTCTGATTTTTCTACCATAAGCATAATAAATACTAAGCATAATAAATACTTGATTACTCATGTGTCTCAAAAGATTAAAGTATAATTATTTATAACATCAAAAATATATGAGATTTAACTTTTGATACAACCATGTAATAATGTATAGTTATTAGAAAACATGTTCAAATATTTAATGGTGTATAATAAAAGATTCATAATATGATGCTCAGTGAAAAAGGGTCAAAAATAGAAAATATACATGAGACAAAGATCAGAAGGAAATATACCAAACTGTTTAGTGATTAGATTTGGGTAGGATATTGGTTACTTTAATATTCTCCTTTTAATATTTTGCTTTATTTCTAAATTTTCAACAGTGATCTTTCACAGAATTTTTAAGTAATTTTAATGTTGTTTTTAGAAATTATATCCATTTCAATACATGACCTTGGTCATTGTGCAACTTTTCAGAAAAATATTTTTTAAAATAAGTATAGCCAAATATAACCTTTAAAGGACTTGGAGATTGCAAAGATTCTCTCCTTGTCAAACTCTAGTCAGGCTCTTCTGAACTCTCTTTCCAACTAGACCTTGAATTGTGCCTTAGTGTTTATTTGGCTCTGTATTCTGCAATTTTTACAAAGAATCCTGCTAAGTCAGTTTAACCAGAATCTCTCACCCTTGTTATCTCACCAGTCTCAGTATGTGTTCAGGTTCTTCATTCTCTACCATGTCCCAGGTAATGTCTGATCACCCAGGCCTGCCTTCAACAAGAATCCTATTAGGTTGGTTTAGTCAGAATCCTCCCTTACCCCTAATGTGAACCTCCTAGTAATCTTCCGTTCTCTAACATATCCACACATTACCCCCTTCCATGCTACAAATTCCCATTTTTCCTTGTTATATTCAGAGTTGAGCCCAATCTCTCTACCCTACTACAAACCCTTCTGCAGTAAAAATTGCACAATGCAGAGATGAACAAACACTAAGGCACAATTCAAGGCCTAGTTAGAAAGAGAATTCAGAAGAGCCTAACTAGAGTTTGGCAAGGAGAGAATCTTCACAATCTCCATGTCGTTTAAAGGTTATTATATTCAGCTATATTTATTTTTAAAAATATTTTTCTAAAAAGTTGCAAAATGACCAAGGTCATATATGCAGTGGTCGCTACAGCTATTCCAACAGTCCTAAATAAAGTCTATAAAGCCAATAAGAAATCTGTGGTATCTTCCCCATAAAGCAATGAGAATTGAGCTAATAATACACGTCCAGTACTTGGTAATACAGTAATGACTTGTTATTTTTATGTGCAAGGTACTTGTTGGGCTCTATAAGGGATACGAAAGTGAATAAAAATCATTTCTTCCTTATAATATGTAAACTAAGGACATTTAAACTTTTTAGGTACCATTAGTACAATAACAGCTAACATGTATAAAATGATTATTATATGTCATGTACTATGCTAGACTTTTTAATGCATTATCTTATTTATCATTTATAAGCACTCTAAGGTAGATACTATTATTGTCCTCATTTTATATATATTTATCAAAAGAGAAGCTGCAAGACACCAAGCAGTCTGCCCCAAGATTAAGTAATGAACCCATTCTTTAAGCCTGGACATTCCTTTATGATCCACGCTCTTCAGTATAACTTTATACCACCTCCTACAAGATAATGTGTGTCAAGTCCTGAAGCTGTAAAGTTCAGAACCATGCTGTACTAAGGTCCAAGAAACCTGCCACCCCAGTATTTCTCTACTTCCCTAAAAATGACATTTTAAATTACACATATAATCTAATAATGCCAGAAAAACAAAGTGGAAACTTACCAAATGTTGCAGTATGATATTAGTCCTTTTGAATGCATTAAACCTGAAACAAATATAGAATACAATGAGCATAGTAATGTGAGTAATTTTACAAATACTGTATCATCTTTTGCAATACCTCTTCTAAAAGGTATTAGAAAAGTTAAAAAAAATTAATTCTCATTCATTGCTGGTAGGAACACAAAATGGTAGTCACCTTGAAAGACAGTTTCACAGTTTAACAAAACTAAATACACTCTTATCATGTGATCCAGAAATACACTCTTCGGTATTTACCCAAATGAGCTGAAAACTTACGTCCACAAGAACACCTGCACATGAATTTTATGGTAACTTTATTCTTAACTGCCAAAATGTGTAAGTAATCAACATATTCTTCAATGGATGAAGGACAAACTAACTTTGATACAACCATATAATGGAATATTACTCAGCCATAAAAAGAAATGAGCAATCACTCCACAAAAAAACATGGAGGAAACTTAAATGCATAGTACTAAGCAAAGAAGCCAATCTGAAAAGGCTACATACTATGTTATTTCAACTGTATGATACCCTGAAAAAGGCAAAATTATGAAATTATGAAAATTACGAAATCAACAGAAATCAATAGAAAGATCAGTGGTTGCCATGGTTTGGGAGAGGAAGGAAGGTATGAATTAATGGAACACAGAAGATGTTTAGGGCAGTGAAACTAATTGGTATGATGCTGTAATGGTAGATACATGTCATTACATATTAATATTTGTCAAAACTTTCTGCCCAAATTTTCAGCTCAGTTTTTCTGTAAACTTAAAAGTACTCTAAAAAATAAAGTCTATTAATTAGCAAAAAATGGTTTGGTAAAGATGTAATAAAACAGGCATTCTCAGACACTACCAAGAGATATACAAATCAGTACTACCTTTCTAGTAGCCAGTCTGGAAATACAGATCCACAACTTTTAAAATGATCATACCCTTCAACCTAGGAATTCCACAAGCATTTGCATTAATGAAATCCCATAGATATGATCAAAGTTTGATTTATAAAGATGTTGACAACTATTATTTACAGGAAGGAAATGAATAATAGAACAATCTTTTAAAAATTGTGTCATCCATACATAATTACTACTCAGCTACTAAAAATAGTTAAAAATTTTTTTAAATATTTATGACATGGAAAAATTGTCATCAAATTACAAAAAGAAACCAGGCTATAAAACAACAAACATAATACACTTCTAATTTTGTTGTTTTAAAAGTGTTTGTTGCACTAGGAATACAAAGCTTAAGACACAAATTGGCCAAAGTGACCAATAATAATAGACATGAGAATGGTGGAGTGTCGTGGGACTGGGAAAGGGCAGAAACAAGCACCGAGTGTTGGAAACTGTCTCTATCCAGATGATGGTTACAGGACATATACATAAATAAAAGTTCACTAAGCTAAAAACTTCAGAATAGCACACCTAAGTATCTTATATAAATTATAATCTAAAAATAAATAAAGTAAAAAGCAACACAGGGAAGGGTAGTGACTGGAAGGAGAAGGCTTCTGGCATGAAGCTATAGCTCATTTCTTGTTCCAGGTACTGGCAATTTTAGGTATGTCTGGTTTGTGAAAATTCATCAAGTGGTATCTTTATGCTTTGGGCCTTTTTTTTTTTTTTTAAAGTTCCAAAGAAAAGACATAGCTCTTGTCCTTGAGAAACTCACAATACAGTGACAGATAAATATAAAAATACTGCAGTTAGAATATACTGAGATGCATGCTTCCCTTAAGAAGTTAAATTTAAGATCTACAGAGATAGACCAAAATTAGAACCAGTAGCAGCAGCAGCCTGATAGGAACTGTGGACATGTGCAAATATATATGTGATGGAACTGATAAATTGCCAATTGATTAATTTTTCAAGGATAACTTAAGATTACATGAGGAGAAAGAGAGACTAGGTGAGGCTTAAAAAAAAGTAATATGACCATTGTTACCACTTGTAATCACATCTTAGATGACTGAACTTATAAAAGTTTTTGTAATCCAACTCATTTGTCAGAATTTACTTTCCTTTTATATTACATTCAAATTGAATACTACTACAAAAAAGGGGGAAATCACTTATTTGTTTAAATCAGTTACACTTCACACTCCTGGACTAGAATAATTTGAATTTGCCCTATACCAAGTAAAATATTCTTATCAAATCAGTGATTCCAAGACTGGTCTGCACAAAAGAATCACCTGGGACTCCTATAAAAATTCCAAAGCCCACATCACACCTAAGACCAATTAAATCAAACTCTGGAAATAGGACACAGGCATAGATATTTTGTTTGAAGCGCCCCTAAATGATTCTGAAGAGCAGAAGTTGTCAATAAAACCAATACTTCATAAAAATTAAACTGAAATGACATATCCTAGCTTATTTAGGGGTATTTTCTAAAAAAGGTTTTTCATACAGACTTTCAAAATTTGGGCTACACTTGCCCTAAAGCACCATTCCTAAAACTTTATTGAACTTGACTCAATTTTATCGTTTCTTGAAATTATAAGTATCAAAAAAATGCAAGAGCTGATTTCTTTAGATTCAGAATGACTTTGAATTCCTTAGTAAGGCCAGTATCCAAATGTCACTTCAAAGTTAAAGAGGGTGCTGCCAGATCAGCAAGTCTTACGTAACAATTTAAGTAAGACCTCCACCATAGAGTCATCAAAGGCTGACCTAGCTTCAAGTCCCAGGTTTATTTATGAGATAGAATCGAAAAGAAACGAAAAGAAATAAAGAAAGAAAATCGTATTTCACTCAAAGTAAATGTAAACCTAGCAAATGCAAGTGCAAAGCTTTATGCATGGCATTTATAGGTCACAAAACTCTGTGGACCAATACCACAAATATACATGTAAGTACAACTAGATTCCTTGCCAGATTCTATATAATTACATTGCTTCAATTTTTTCCAAATCACCATTCAACTGTCATTTAAAATTTCATATTGACTTTTATAGCTCAAAATGTACTTGAGAATTTGGAGTCTCCAAGTAATTCTCAATTTATGGTCTTCTCTTTCCTTTCTATTGGCTCCATAACTGCCACCTGGTAGAGAGAAAGAGGCTATGTACATCTCACTACTAATTTCTTAATTCACTTTAACAGGCTTATTTCCTTCAGGTGATGTCAATTTGGCTTCTGGGAACAGTTGTTCTCAAGGTGTAATCCCTGGACCAGCACCATCAGCGCTCCCTGGCAACTGGTTAGAAATACAAATTCTCTGACCCACTCAAGACCTACTGAACAATAAACTGTAGGGGCTGGGCCCAGAAATCTGTGTTTACAAGCCTTCTGGGTGATTATGATAGATACACACTGAAGTTTAAAAACAACTGTCTTAGAAGGCTGAGAACTTTATCATTTAGGAACTTTCTGCAATTATCCAATAAAATAGACATGGACACACAAAATTAAAACTAAAAGAACTCTACATGAAACAGTTTAAGCAGAAAGAGATATAATAAAAGTACTGCTTAATGAAGATTATTTATACTAGAAGTAGGCAAGGTAAGATGTGAATAGAGCAGAGAAACAAGTCCAGGAGGCCAAGTAATTCAGGCATGAGCTGATGAAGAACAGCAGCTGTGGAAACTGAAGGGAATGATTTATTAAGAGTTATCATGAAGTTAAAAACTCAATGGAAAAGGAGAGAATTATGTCAAAAATGACTTCAAGATTTCAAGTCAGGAAAGCTAGGAGACTATAACTATTGAAAATACTAGGAAGGAAGCTAGCCAGCTTGTAGGATGAAATATGATTATTTTGTAGTCCATATTGACATAAGTAGAAACATTCAACAACAAATACGAAGAGCCTGGAGCTTGAAAAGTTAGGACTAAAGACATGTCAGGGAGTCACATGCATGTATAATAGAATCAGGGAGGCATAACAATCTCTCAGCTCCCTGTAAGAAATAAATGAGAAAGTTGCAATTGAAAACTAACAGCCAGAAGGTTGCTGCCTAGATCTGCAAATGTGTTTTCTGGTCAGCAGTGTTTTAGAACTACAAACACTTAACAAATCAAGAGACTGCACCTAAAAAATTCAGTTTTCCAGCTTTTCCAGCAAAAAATGGTAGTTACAGAAACCCTGGGCTAAGAAGCGGGCCTCCTTTAGACAGAGCACACTCTCCAGCTCACCAGTGCCCCACTAGTCCTCACAGCTGCCATCAAGTCAGCATCACTCAAAGCTTCCTTCCCAGCCTCTGCATTCGGGTTTGTGACTCCTAGCACAGAAAAAACATAACAGAGCATCAAAGATTGAGCCTTTGATCAACTGAGAAACAAGTAGAAGAGATAGAAGCAGCCAAACAGCAAGAACAATGTAGTTCAGCAGAGTAGAAAGCAGACAGAAAAGGAAATGGGTACCACTAACATCTTAGCAAGAGATGCCAAGAGACTTAGCATTGAAGAGACTCTGTGACCCTATCTAAATCTGGCTCTCATAACTGTACTTTTAAGAAACTTATCAAAGTTAATAACTAAATATTGCTTTAGTCTAAGTATTTATTTCATGTCTGCTCTCCCTTCAGACTCCAAAGGCCTTACATAAGGAACAGTAAGAACCCCAAGTGGTCCTGAATGGCTACAGGGTAACAGAAATGCTTACAGCAGTGCTTCCCAGCAGCTAGAACAGTAAGTACTGTTGTTGTATTCATGAAGTACACTGGGGCCCAATCTGTGAAATCCAGGCCGGCGAGATTGCCCTCGGTGTCAACCATGGCTTAAGGCCTTTTTTCCTCTCAGAAACATTGTCTGTGGCACCCTGTTCCCTTATACATTTGTGGGTTACGCTGTCCTAGGCTAGATGATCTTGGTCTTAGGTCTCTGCTTTCTTGGGTAATATCCACTCCAGGGATGGACCTGGAAAAGGTATCTCTGATCAAAGCACCCAAACTGGTCGCTGCCTCACCTATACAGTCTGCATCTTGAAATGTGGGGCGGAATAAAGCCATGCTGAACCGTGTAAATGACAGATTCTTTCCTCAGTTAGCCTTGTTAACAAACATGTCTTTCCTATTTGTTTTTCAAGTAATTTGGTATTTGCTGACAACATCAAAAAAGTAGCAAGCAATAATTACACCGATTTTCTTAGTATTTACCAAATCTCACCATGAGCTGGTACAGGGCAAACTAATTTTAACGTATGAAAAAAACAAGAAGAAAAGCAACTCTTCAACGTATAACAAATATTTACTGAGAATCAGATTTGTGTAAACAATGTTAGACAACTAGAGACTTTCCCATGAAGCAGTAGCTACTCTTCTTAAGTCAAATAAATACCCCCATCCCTTTACAGGAAACCCCTACGGCAAACTCTTAAGGTGTGAAGAACCCAGAAATCTAAGTTGCCAAGGAAATAAAGACTGTTCCCCCTTCAAGTGGGCACAGCTGCGACCTGGTATTGCATAGGCACAGGCAATAGGCTTCAAGACTGAAGCAGCCCAATTGCCTAAGATTGCTACCAGATATCCTCGATTGAGCTCAAGCTGCAGTGAGCAGCAGCACTTTTGAAAAGTTAAACAGAACGTATTCACACACGCTCCACCCACCCACGTTAAATGTCCGAAACACTAGCCCGAAAGTCGCAGTCGCCTGCGTTAACGCTGGAGCCGTTCCACAAGGCTGACTGCACACCACGAGCACAGCTGCAACAATTAGCAAAAGCACGTGTGTTTGTCAGCCGCACAAAACATGCGGCACAATTGCTGTAAATTGAATCCCTATGTGTTCCCAAACTGTACGTACCCAACTTTAAAGAAAGGAAAGAAAGGTCAAAAGGAAAAAAAGTCGTGAAGAGTCAGCGGCAGAAAAAGGAGTTCTTGCTGCAAAGTAGATGCTAGAAATAGAAAAGGAGAAACAAGGAGCTTGGCCGGGGGCTTGGGGCGGACCTAGGCTCTGGTTTGAGAGCCGCGCCTGCAAGGGCGAGTCAAAACTTCGAGGCCAAGCAGTGCCCGCTCCCGACCCTTTTCCCACCCGGGCGAGTGCAGCTCGCTAGCTCGCTCACTCACCTCGCCATGAGCCTCCACACCTCCGGCCGCCGCCAAAACACTCCGGAGACAAAGCAGCAGAGCCGAAGCAGCGGGACGGCTCTCCAGTCTCACGGAAGACCTGTCCACCGCCGCTGGGCACAGATGACAAGTCTCCGAGCAGCTGAGGCAACGCTCCTGAATCGCTTCCCTCTCACGTCAGACCCGCCCACCGCCGCCGTACGCCGCCACCTACCGATGACAAGTCCTCCAGCGGGCCAGAGCGGCCTTTTCCGCCGTGCGACGCCTAGGGGCGGGGCTAGAACGCAGTCTGAGGAAGTGGATTGAGGGCGGGGGAAGGGAGATGAGCCGGGAGCGGGGGCGGGGCCCGGGGCGGGGCCCGGGGCGGGGCCAGGGCGAGGGCCGATAGAGAGCTGAGGCGGGGCGGGAGGAGGGAGGAGAGGAGACCTGGGCTGATTAGCAGGAAGAGACATTGCCCTCTAGCGGGTACCTTGGAAAAAGCCCGACCTG